>CAKAJE020001941.1:0-131549 GCA_916610135.2 Macropis europaea
ATGTGATAGAAATTCCCTGAAATCTGATATTATACAAAATATAAAATGATCTAATCGGGTCTCTGATTGCCCTATCATAGAAGTTTAGTAGTGCATTTTACTCGCCATTCCACGCGCTTTAAGATGCCGCCTAGCCCAGTACGCTATCTGAAATAGGAGCGACGTAAATTGAACGAGTGTGATAGAATTTTGCTGAATTCTTAAATTAACCATAATATAAAATGATCTAATCGGGTCTCTGATCGCCCTACCATAGAAGTCTAATAGTGCATTTCACTCGCCATTCCACGCGCTTTAAGATGCCGCCGAGCCCAATACGCTATCTGAAATAGGAGCGACGTAAATTGAACAAATGTGATAGAATTTTGCTGAATTCTTAAATTAACCGTAATATAAAATGATCTAATCGGGTCTCTGTTTGCCCTAGCCTAGAAGTTTAAGAGTGCATTTTGTTCGCCATTTCATGCGCTTTGAGATGCCGCTTAGCCGAATACGCTATCTGAATTAGGAGCGACGTAAATTGAACAAATGTGATACAAATTCCCTGAAATCTGATATTAAACAAAATATAAAATGATCTAATCGGGTCTCTGATTGCCCTATCATAGAAGTTTAGCAGTGCACTTTGCTCGCCATTTCATGCGCTTTGAGATGCCGCTTAGCCCAATACGCTATCTGAAATACGAGCGACGTAAATTGAACAAATGTGATAGAATTTCGCTGAATTCTTATATTAACCAAAATATAAAATGATCTAATCGGGTCTCTGATTGCCGTATCATAGAAGATTAATAGTGAATTTTACTCGCCACTCCACGCGGTTTAGGATGCCGCCTAGCCCAGTACGCTATCCGAAATAGGAGCGACGTAAATTGAACAAATGTGATAGAATTTTGCTGAATTCTTAAATTAACCATAATATAAAATGATCTAATCGGGTCTCTGTTTGCCCTACCCTAGAAGTTTAATAGTGCATTTTACTCGCCATTTCATGCGCTTTGAGATGCCGCTTATCCCAATACGCTATCTGAAATAGGAGCGACGTAAATTGAACAAATGTGATAGAATTTCGCTGAATTCTTAAATTAACCATAATATAAAATGATCTAATCGGGTCTCTGTTTGCCCTACCCTAGAAGTTTAATAGTGCATTTCACTCGTCATTTCATGCGCTTTGAGACGCCGCTTCGCCCAATAAGCTATTTGAAATAGGAGCGACGTAAATTGAACAAATGTGATAGAATTTCGCTGAATTCTTAAAGTAACCTTAATATAAAATGATCTAATCGGGTCTCTGTTTGCCCTACCCTAGAAGTTTAATAGTGCATTTCACTCGTCATTTCATGCGCTTTGAGATGCCGCTAAGCCCAATAAGCTATCTGAAATAGGAGCGACGTAAATTGAACAAATGTGATAGAAATTCCCTGAAATCTGATATTATACAAAATATAAAATGATCTAATCGGGTCTCTGATTGCCCTATCATAGAAGTCTAATAGTGCATTTCACTCGCCATTTCATGCGCTTCGAGATGCCGCTTAGCCCAATACGCTATCTGAAATAGGAGCGACGTAAATTGAACAAATGTGATAGAATTTCGCTGAATTCTTATATTA
Organism: Macropis europaea; assembly: GCA_916610135.2. Lineage (NCBI taxonomy): Eukaryota > Metazoa > Arthropoda > Insecta > Hymenoptera > Melittidae > Macropis > Macropis europaea. The sequence continues at coordinate 1,617 of CAKAJE020001941.1, forward strand.
ACCAAAATATAAAATGATCTAATCGGGTCTCTGATTGCCCTATCATAGAAGATTAATAGTGAATTTTACTCGCCACTCCACGCGGTTTAGGATGCCGCCTAGCCCAGTACGCTATCCGAAATAGGAGCGACGTAAATTGAACAAATGTGATAGAATTTTGCTGAATTCTTAAATTAACCATAATATAAAATGATCTAATCGGGTCTCTGTTTGCCCTACCCTAGAAGTTTAATAGTGCATTTTACTCGCCATTTCATGCGCTTTGAGATGCCGCTTAGCCCAATACGCTATCTGAAATAGGAGCGACGAAAGTTGAACAAAGGTGATAGAATTTCGCTGAATTATTTTATTAACCAGAATGTAAAATGATCTAATCTGGTCTCTGTTCGCCCTAGCCTAGAAGTTTAATATTGGATTTTACTCGGCATTCCACGCGCTTTAAGATGCCGCCTAGCCCAGTACGCAATCTGAAATGGGAGCGACCTAAATTGAACAAATGTGATAGAATTTTGCTGAATTCTTAAATTAACCATAATATAAAATGATCTAATCGGGTCTCTGCTTGCGCTACCCTAGAAGTTTAATAGTGCATTTTAGTCGCCATTTCATGCTCTTTGAGATGCCGCATCGCCCAATACGCTATCTGAAATAGGAGCGACGAAAATTAAACAAATGTGATAGAATTTCCCTGAAATCTTATATTAAACAATATATAAAATGATCTAATCGGGTCTCTGATTGCCCTATCATAGAAGATTAGTAGTGCATTTTGCTCGCCATTCCACGCGCTTTAAGATGCCGCCTAGCCCAGTACGCTACCTGAAATAGGAGCGACGTAAGTTGAACAAATGTGATAGAATTACGCTGAATTCTTAAATTAACCATAATATAAAATGATCTAATCGGGTCTCTGTTTGCCCTACCCTAGAAGTTTAATAGTGCATTTTACTCGCCATTTCATCCGCTTTGAGATGCCGCTTAGCCCAATACGCTATCTGAAATAGGAGCGACGTAAATTGAACAAATGTGATAGAATTTTGCTGAATTCTTAAATTAACCATAATGTAAAATGATCAGATCGGGTCTCTGTTCGCCCTAGCCTAAAAGTTTAAGAGTGCATTTCATTCGCCATTTCATGCGCTTTGAGATGCCGCTTAGCCGAATACGCTATCTGAATTAGGAGCGACGTAAATTGAACAAATGTGATACAAATTCCCTGAAATCTGATATTAAACAAAATATAAAATGACCTAATCGGGTCTCTGATTGCCCTGTCATAGAAGTTTAGCAGTGCACTTTACTCGTCATTCCACGCGCTTTAAGATGCCGCCTAGCCCAGTACGCTATCTGAAATAGGAGCGACGTAAATTGAACAGATGTGATAAAATTTAGCTGACATCTTAAATTAACCATAATATAAAATGATCTAATCGGGTCTCTGTTTGCCCAAGCCTAGACGTTTAATAGTGCATTTTCCTCGCCATTTCATGCGCTTTGAGATGCCGCTTAGCCCAATACGCTATCTGAAATACGAGCGACGTAAATTGAACAAATGTGATAGACTTTCGCTGAATTCTTATATTAACCAAAATATAAAATGATCTAATCGGGTCTCTGATTGCCCTATCATAGAAGATTAATAGTGAATTTTACTCGCCACTCCACGCGGTTTAGGATGCCGCCTAGCCCAGTACGCTATCCGAAATAGGAGCGACGTAAATTGAACAAATGTGATAGAATTTTGCTGAATTCTTAAATTAACCATAATATAAAATGATCGAATCGGGTCTCTGTTTGCCCTACCCTAGAAGTTTAATAGTGCATTTTACTCGTCATTTCATGCGCTTTGAGATGCCGCTAAGCCCAATAAGCTATCTGAAATAGGAGCGACGTAAATTGAACAAATGTGATAGAAATTCCCTGAAATCTGATATTATACAAAATATAAAATGATCTAATCGAGTCTCTGATTGCCCTATCAGAGAAGTCTAATAGTGCATTTCACTCGCCATTTCATGCGCTTCGAGATGCCGCTTAGCCCAATACGCTATCTGAAATAGGAGCGACGTAAATTGAACAAATGTGATAGAATTTTGCTGAATTCTTAAATTAACCATAATATGAGATGATGTAATCGGGTCTCTGCTTGCCCTACCCTAGAAGTTTAATAGTGCACTGTACTCGCCATTTCATGCGCTTTGAGATGCCGCTTAGCCCAATACGCTATCTAAAATAGGAGCGACGTAAATTGAACAAATGTGATAGAATTTTGCTGAATTCTTAAATTAAGCATAATATAAAATGATCTAATCGGGTGTCTGTTTGCCCTACCCTAGAAGCTTAATATTGCATTTTACTCGCCATTTCATGCGCTTTGAGCTGCCGCTTAGCCCAATACGCTATCTGAAATAGGAGCGACGTAAGTTGAAAAAATGTGAAAGAATTTCGCTGAATTCTTTTATTAACCATAATGTAAAATGATCTAATCGGGTCTCTGTTTGCCCAAGCCTAGAAGTTTAATAGTGCATTTTAGTCGCCATTTCATGCGCTTTGAGATGCCGCATCGCCCAATACGCTATCTGAAATAGGAGCGACGAAAATAAAACAAATGTGATAGAATTTCCCTGAAATCTTATATTATACAATATATAAAATGATCTAATCGGGTCTCTGATTGCCCTATCATAGAAGATTAGTAGTGCATTTTGCTCGCCATTCCACGCGCTTTAAGATGCCGCCTAGCCCAGTACGCTACCTGAAATAGGAGCGACGTAAGTTGAACAAATTTGATAGAATTACGCTGAATTCTTAAATTAACCATAATATAAAATGATCTAATCGGGTCTCTGTTTGCCCTACCCTAGAAGTTTAATAGTGCATTTTACTCGCCATTTCATCCGCTTTGAGATGCCGCTAAGCACAATAAGCTATCTGGAATAGCAGTGACGTAAATTGAACAAATGTGATAGAATTACGCCGCATTCTTATATTTACCGTAATATAAAATGACCTAATCGGGTCTCTGTTTGCCTTATCCTAGAAGTTTAATAGGGCATTTTACTCGCCATTTCATGCGCTTTGAAATGCCGCTTAGCCCAATACGCTATCTGAAATAGGAGCGACGTAAATTGAACAAATGTGATAGAATTTTGCTGAATTCTTAAATTAACCATAATATAAATTGATCTAATCGGGTGTCTGTTTGCCCTACCCTCGAAGCTTAATATTGCATTTTACTCGCCATTTCATGAGCTTTGAGCTGCCGCTTAGCCCAATACGCTATCTGAAATAGGAGCGACGTAAGTTGAAAAATGTGATAGAATTTCGCTGAATTTTTTTATTAACCATAATGTAAAATGATCTGATCGGGTCTCTGTTCGCCCTAGCCTAAAAGTTGAAGAGTGCATTTCATTCGCCATTTCATGCGCTTTGAGATGCCGCTTAGCCGAATACGCTATCTGAATTAGGAGCGACGTAAATTGAACAAATGTGATAGAAATTCCCTGAAATCTGATATTATACAAAATATAAAATGTTTTAATCGGGTCTCTGATTGCCCTATCATAGAAGTTTAGTAGTGCATTTTACTCGCCATTCCATGCGCTTTAAGATGCCGCCTAGCCCAGTACGCTATCTGAAATAGGAGCGACGTAAATTGAACAAGTGTGATAGAATTTTGCTGAATTCTTAAATTAACGATAATATAAAATCATCTAATCGGGTCTCTGTTCGCCCTACCCTAGAAGTTTAATAGTGCATTTCACTCGTCACTTCATGCGCTTTGAGGTGCCGCTTAGCCCAATACGCTATCTGAAATACGAGCGACGTAAATTGAACAAATGTGATAGAATTTCCCTGAAATCTTATATTAAACAAAATATAAAATGATCTAATCGGGTCACTGATTGCCCTATCATAGAAGTTTAATAGTGCATTTTACTCGCCATTCCACGCGCTTTAAGATGCCGCCTAGCCCAGTACGCAATCTGAAATGGGAGCGACCTAAATTGAACGAATGTGATAGAATTTTGCTGAATTCTTAAATTAACCATAATATAAAATGATCTAATCGGGTCTCTGCTTGCGCTACCCTAGAAGTTTAATAGTGCATTTTAGTCGCCATTTATTGCGCTTTGAGATGCCGCATCGCCCAGTACGCTATCTGAAACAGGAGCGACGAAAATTAAACAAATGTGATAGAATTTCCCTGAAATCTTATATTAAACAAAATATAAAATGATCTAATCGGGTCACTGATTGCCCTATCATAGAAGTTTAATAGTGCATTTTACTCGCCATTCCACGCGCTTTAAGATGCCGCCTAGCCCAGTACGCAATCTGAAATGGGAGCGACCTAAATTGAACGAATGTGATAGAATTTTGCTGAATTCTTATATTTACCGTAATATAAAATGATCTAATCGGGTCTCTGCTTGCGCTACCCTAGAAGTTTAATAGTGCATTTTAGTCGCCATTTCTTGCGCTTTGAGATGCCGCATCGCCCAATACGCTATCTGAAACAGGAGCGACGAAAATTAAACAAATGTGATAGAATTTCCCTGAAATCTTATATTAAACAAAATATAAAATGATCTAATCGGGTCTCTGATTGCCCTATCATAGAAGATTAGTAGTGCATTTTGCTCGCCATTCCACGCGCTTTAAGATGCCGCCTAGCCCAGTACGCTACCTGAAATAGGAGCGACGTAAGTTGAACAAATGTGATAGAATTACGCTGAATTCTTATATTAACCGTAATATAAAATGATCTAATCGGGTCTCTGTTTGCCCTACCCTAGAAGTTTAATAGTGCACTTCACTCGCCATTTCATGCGCCTTCAGATGCCGCTTAGCCCAATACGCTATCTGAAATAGGGGAGACGTAAATTGAACAAATGTGATAGAATTTCGCTGAATTCTTAAATTAACCATAATATAAAATGATCTAATCGGGTGTCTGTTTGCCCTACCCTCCAAGCTTAATATTGCATTTTACTCGCCATTTCATGAGCTTTGAGCTGCCGCTTAGCCCAATACGCTATCTGAAATAGGAGCGACGTAAGTTGAACAAATGTGATAGAATTTTGCTGAATTCTTAAATTAACCATAATATAAAATGATCTAATCGGGTCTCTGTTTGCCCTACCCTAGAAGTTTAATAGTGCATTTCACTCGTCACTTCATGCGCTTTGAGATGCCGCTAAGCACAATAAGCTATCTGTAATAGGAGCGACGTAAATTGAACACATGTGATAGAATTTCGCTGAATTCTCATATTAACCAAAATATAAAATGATCTAATCGGGTCTCTGATTGCCCTATCATAGAAGTTTAGTAGTGCATATTACACGCCATTCCACGCGCTTTAAGATGCCGCCTAGCCCAGTACGCTATCTGAAATAGGAGCGACGTAAATTGAACAAATGTGATAAAATTTTGCTGACATCTTAAATTAACCATAATATAAAATAATCTCATCGGGTCTCTGTTTGCCCTACCCTAGAAGTTTAATAGTGCATTTTACTCGCCATTTCATGCGCCTTCAGATGCCGCTTAGCCCAATAAGCTATCTGAAATAGGAGCGACGTAAATTGAACAAATGTGATAGAATTTCCCTGAAATCTTATATTAAACAAAATATAAAATGATCTAATCGGGTCTCTGATTGCAATATCAGAGAAGTTTACCAGTGCATTTCACTCGTCATTTCATGCGCTTTGACATGCCGCTTAGCCCAATAAGCTATCTGAAATAGGAGCGACGTAAATTGAACAAATGTGATAGAATTTCCATGAAATCTTATATTAAACATAATATAAAATGAACTAATCGGGACTCTGATTGCCCTATCATAAAAGTTGAGCTGTGCATTTTACTCGCCATTCCACGCGCTTTAAGATGGCGCCTATCCCAGTACGCTATCTGAAATAGGAGCGACGTAAGTTGAACAAATGTGATAGAAATTCCCTGAAATCTGATATTATACAAAATATAAAATGATCTAATCGGGTCTCTGATTGCCCTATCATAGAAGTTTAGTAGTGCATTTTACTCGCCATTCCACGCGCTTTAAGATGCCGCCTAGCCCAGTACGCTATCTGAAATAGGAGCGACGTAAATTGAACGAGTGTGATAGAATTTTGCTGAATTCTTAAATTAACCATAATATAAAATGATCTAATCGGGTCTCTGTTTGCCCTAGCCTAGAAGTTTAAGAGTGCATTTTGTTCGCCATTTCATGCGCTTTGAGATGCCGCTTAGCCGAATACGCTATCTGAATTAGGAGCGACGTAAATTGAACAAATGTGATACAAATTCCCTGAAATCTGATATTAAACAAAATATAAAATGATCTAATCGGGTCTCTGATTGCCCTATCATAGAAGTTTAGCAGTGCACTTTGCTCGCCATTTCATGCGCTTTGAGATGCCGCTTAGCCCAATACGCTATCTGAAATAGGAGCGACGTAAATTGAACAAATGTGATAGAATTTCGCTGAATTCTTATATTAACCAAAATATAAAATGATCTATTCGGGTCTCTGATTGCCCTATCATAGAAGATTAATAGTGAATTTTACTCGCCACTCCACGCGGTTTAGGATGCCGCCTAGCCCAGTACGCTATCCGAAATAGGAGCGACGTAAATTGAACAAATGTGATAGAATTTTGCTGAATTCTTAAATTAACCATAATATAAAATGATCTAATCGGGTCTCTGTTTGCCCTACCCTAGAAGTTTAATAGTGCATTTTACTCGCCATTTCATGCGCTTTGAGATGCCGCTTATCCCAATACGCTATCTGAAATAGGAGCGACGTAAATTGAACAAATGTGATAGAATTTCGCTGAATTCTTAAATTAACCATAATATAAAATGATCTAATCGGGTCTCTGTTTGCCCTACCCTAGAAGTTTAATAGTGCATTTCACTCGTCATTTCATGCGCTTTGAGACGCCGCTTCGCCCAATAAGCTATCTGAAATAGGAGCGACGTAAATTGAACAAATGTGATAGAATTTCGCTGAATTCTTAAAGTAACCTTAATATAAAATGATCTAATCGGGTCTCTGTTTGCCCTACCCTAGAAGTTTAATAGTGCATTTCACTCGTCATTTCATGCGCTTTGAGATGCCGCTAAGCACAATAAGCTATCTGGAATAGCAGCGACGTAAATTGAACAAATGTGAAAGAATTACGCCGCATTCTTATATTAACCGTAATATAAAATGATCTAATCGGGTCTCTGTTTGCCTTATCCTAGAAGTTTAATAGTGCATTTTACTCGCCATTCCACGCGCTTTAAGATGCCGCCAAGCCCAGTACGCTACCTGAAATAGGAGCGACGTAAGTTGAACAACTGTGATAGAATTACGCTGAATTCTTATATTAACCGTAATATACAATGATCTAATCGGGTCTCTGTTTGCCTTATCCTAGAAGTTTGATAGTGCATTTTATTCGCCATTTCATGCACTTTGAAATGCCGCTTAGCCCAATACGCTATCTGAAATAGGAGCGACGTAAATTGAACAAATGTGATAGAAATTCCCTGAAATCTGATATTATACAAAATATAAAATGATCTAATCGGGTCTCTGATTGCCCTATCATAGAAGTCTAATAGTGCATTTCACTCGCCATTTCATGCGCTTCGAGATGCCGCTTAGCCCAATACGCTATCTGAAATAGGAGCGACGTAAATTGAACAAATGTGATAGAATTTTGCTGAATTCTTAAATTAACCATAATATGAGATGATGTAATCGGGTCTCTGCTTGCCCTACCCTAGAAGTTTAATAGTGCATTTTACTCGCCATTCCACACGCTTTAAGATGCCGCATATCCCTGTACGCTGTCTGAAATAGGAGCGACGTAAATTGAACAAATGTGATAGAATTTCGCTGAATTCTTAAAGTAACCTTAATATAAAATGATCTAATCGGGTCTCTGTTTGCCCTACCCTAGAAGTTTAATAGTGCATTTCACTCGTCATTTCATGCGCTTTGAGATGCCGCTAAGCCCAATAAGCTATCTGAAATAGGAGCGACGTAAATTGAACAAATGTGATAGAAATTCCCTGAAATCTGATATTATACAAAATATAAAATGATCTAATCGGGTCTCTGATTGCCCTATCATAGAAGTCTAATAGTGCATTTCACTCGCCATTTCATGCGCTTCGAGATGCCGCTTAGCCCAATACGCTATCTGAAATAGGAGCGACGTAAATTGAACAAATGTGATAGAATTTTGCTGAATTCTTAAATTAACCATAATATGAGATGATGTAATCGGGTCTCTGCTTGCCCTACCCTAGAAGTTTAATAGTGCATTTTACTCGCCATTTCATGCGCTTTGAGATGCCGCTTAGCCCAATGCGCTATCTGAAATAGGAGCGACGTAAATTGAACAAATGTGATAGAATTTTGCTGAATTCTTAAATTAACCATAATATAAAATGATCTAATCGGGTCTCTGCTTGCGCTACCCTAGAAGTTTAATAGTGCATTTCACTCGTCATTTCATGCGCTTTGACATGCCGCTTAGCCCAATAAGCTATCTGAAATAGGAGCGACGTAAATTGAACAAATGTGATAGAATTTCCATGAAATCTTATATTAAACATAATATAAAATGAACTAATCGGGACTCTGATTGCCCTATCATAAAAGTTGAGCTGTGCATTTTACTCGCCATTCCACGCGCTTTAAGATGGCGCCTAGCCCAGTACGCTATCTGAAATAGGAGCGACGTAAGTTGAACAAATGTGATAGAAATTCCCTGAAATCTGATATTATACAAAATATAAAATGATCTAATCGGGTCTCTGATTGCCCTATCATAGAAGTTTAGTAGTGCATTTTACTCGCCATTCCACGCGCTTTAAGATGCCGCCTAGCCCAGTACGCTATCTGAAATAGGAGCGACGTAAATTGAACGAGTGTGATAGAATTTTGCTGAATTCTTAAATTAACCATAATATAAAATGATCTAATCGGGTCTCTGATCGCCCTACCATAGAAGTCTAATAGTGCATTTCACTCGCCATTCCACGCGCTTTAAGATGCCGCCGAGCCCAATACGCTATCTGAAATAGGAGCGACGTAAATTGAACAAATGTGATAGAATTTTGCTGAATTCTTAAATTAACCGTAATATAAAATGATCTAATCGGGTCTCTGTTTGCCCTAGCCTAGAAGTTTAAGAGTGCATTTTGTTCGCCATTTCATGCGCTTTGAGATGCCGCTTAGCCGAATACGCTATCTGAATTAGGAGCGACGTAAATTGAACAAATGTGATACAAATTCCCTGAAATCTGATATTAAACAAAATATAAAATGATCTAATCGGGTCTCTGATTGCCCTATCATAGAAGTTTAGCAGTGCACTTTGCTCGCCATTTCATGCGCTTTGAGATGCCGCTTAGCCCAATACGCTATCTGAAATACGAGCGACGTAAATTGAACAAATGTGATAGAATTTCGCTGAATTCTTATATTAACCAAAATATAAAATGATCTAATCGGGTCTCTGATTGCCGTATCATAGAAGATTAATAGTGAATTTTACTCGCCACTCCACGCGGTTTAGGATGCCGCCTAGCCCAGTACGCTATCCGAAATAGGAGCGACGTAAATTGAACAAATGTGATAGAATTTTGCTGAATTCTTAAATTAACCATAATATAAAATGATCTAATCGGGTCTCTGTTTGCCCTACCCTAGAAGTTTAATAGTGCATTTTACTCGCCATTTCATGCGCTTTGAGATGCCGCTTATCCCATACGCTATCTGAAATAGGAGCGACGTAAATTGAACAAATGTGATAGAATTTCGCTGAATTCTTAAATTAACCATAATATAAAATGATCTAATCGGGTCTCTGTTTGCCCTACCCTAGAAGTTTAATAGTGCATTTCACTCGTCATTTCATGCGCTTTGAGACGCCGCTTCGCCCAATAAGCTATTTGAAATAGGAGCGACGTAAATTGAACAAATGTGATAGAATTTCGCTGAATTCTTAAAGTAACCTTAATATAAAATGATCTAATCGGGTCTCTGTTTGCCCTACCCTAGAAGTTTAATAGTGCATTTCACTCGTCATTTCATGCGCTTTGAGATGCCGCTAAGCCCAATAAGCTATCTGAAATAGGAGCGACGTAAATTGAACAAATGTGATAGAAATTCGCTGAATTCTTATATTAACCAAAATATAAAATGATCTAATCGGGTCTCTGATTGCCCTATCATAGAAGATTAATAGTGAATTTTACTCGCCACTCCACGCGGTTTAGGATGCCGCCTAGCCCAGTACGCTATCCGAAATAGGAGCGACGTAAATTGAACAAATGTGATAGAATTTTGCTGAATTCTTAAATTAACCATAATATAAAATGATCTAATCGGGTCTCTGTTTGCCCTACCCTAGAAGTTTAATAGTGCATTTTACTCGCCATTTCATGCGCTTTGAGATGCCGCTTAGCCCAATACGCTATCTGAAATAGGAGCGACGAAAGTTGAACAAAGGTGATAGAATTTCGCTGAATTATTTTATTAACCAGAATGTAAAATGATCTAATCTGGTCTCTGTTCGCCCTAGCCTAGAAGTTTAATAGTGGATTTTACTCGGCATTCCACGCGCTTTAAGATGCCGCCTAGCCCAGTACGCAATCTGAAATGGGAGCGACCTAAATTGAACAAATGTGATAGAATTTTGCTGAATTCTTAAATTAACCATAATATAAAATGATCTAATCGGGTCTCTGCTTGCGCTACCCTAGAAGTTTAATAGTGCATTTTAGTCGCCATTTCATGCTCTTTGAGATGCCGCATCGCCCAATACGCTATCTGAAATAGGAGCGACGAAAATTAAACAAATGTGATAGAATTTCCCTGAAATCTTATATTAAACAATATATAAAATGATCTAATCGGGTCTCTGATTGCCCTATCATAGAAGATTAGTAGTGTATTTTGCTCGCCATTCCACGCGCTTTAAGATGCCGCCTAGCCCAGTACGCTACCTGAAATAGGAGCGACGTAAGTTGAACAAATGTGATAGAATTACGCTGAATTCTTAAATTAACCATAATATAAAATGATCTAATCGGGTCTCTGTTTGCCCTACCCTAGAAGTTTAATAGTGCATTTTACTCGCCATTTCATCCGCTTTGAGATGCCGCTAAGCACAATAAGCTATCTGGAATAGCAGTGACGTAAATTGAACAAATGTGATAGAATTACGCCGCATTCTTATATTTACCGTAATATAAAATGATCTAATCGGGTCTCTGTTTGCCTTATCCTAGAAGTTTAATAGGGCATTTTACTCGCCATTTCATGCGCTTTGAAATGCCGCTTAGCCCAATACGCTATCTGAAATAGGAGCGACGTAAATTGAACAAATGTGATAGAATTTTGCTGAATTCTTAAATTAACCATAATATAAATTGATCTAATCGGCTGTCTGTTTGCCCTACCCTCGAAGCTTAATATTGCATTTTACTCGCCATTTCATGAGCTTTGAGCTGCCGCTTAGCCCAATACGCTATCTGAAATAGGAGCGACGTAAGTTGAAAAATGTGATAGAATTACGCTGAATTCTTAAATTAACCATAATATAAAATGATCTAATCGGGTCTCTGATCGCCCTACCATAGAAGTCTAATAGTGCATTTCACTCGCCACTCCACGCGCTTTAAGATGCCGCCGAGCCCAATATGCTATCTGAAATAGGAGCGACGTAAATTGAACAAATGTGATAGAATTTTGCTGAATTCTTAAATTAACCGTAATATAAAATGATCTAATCGGGTCTCTGTTTGCCCTAGCCTAGAAGTTTAAGAGTGCATTTTGTTCGCCATTTCATGCGCTTTGAGATGCCGCTTAGCCGAATACGCTATCTGAATTACGAGCGACGTAAATTGAACAAATGTGATACAAATTCCCTGAAATCTGATATTAAACAAAATATAAAATGATCTAATCGGGTCTCTGTTTGCCCAACCCTAGAAGTTTAATAGTGCATTTTACTCGCCATTTCATGCGCCTTCAGATGCCTCTTAGCCCAATACGCTATCTGAAATAGGAGCGACGTAAATTGAACAAATGTGATACAAATTCCCTGAAATCTGATATTAAACAAAATATAAAATGATCTAATCGGGTCTCTGATTGCCCTATCATAGAAGTTTAGCAGTGCACTTTGCTCGCCATTTCATGCGCTTTGAGATGCCGCTTAGCCCAATACGCTATCTGAAATACGAGCGACGTAAATTGAACAAATGTGATAGAATTTCGCTGAATTCTTATATTAACCAAAATATAAAATGATCTAATCGGGTCTCTGATTGCCGTATCATAGAAGATTAATAGTGAATTTTACTCGCCACTCCACGCGGTTTAGGATGCCGCCTAGCCCAGTACGCTATCCGAAATAGGAGCGACGTAAATTGAACAAATGTGATAGAATTTTGCTGAATTCTTAAATTAACCATAATATAAAATGATCTAATCGGGTCTCTGTTTGCCCTACCCTAGAAGTTTAATAGTGCATTTTACTCGCCATTTCATGCGCTTTGAGATGCCGCTTATCCCAATACGCTATCTGAAATAGGAGCGACGTAAATTGAACAAATGTGATAGAATTTCGCTGAATTCTTAAATTAACCATAATATAAAATGATCTAATCGGGTCTCTGTTTGCCCTACCCTAGAAGTTTAATAGTGCATTTCACTCGTCATTTCATGCGCTTTGAGACGCCGCTTCGCCCAATAAGCTATTTGAAATAGGAGCGACGTAAATTGAACAAATGTGATAGAATTTCGCTGAATTCTTAAAGTAACCTTAATATAAAATGATCTAATCGGGTCTCTGTTTGCCCTACCCTAGAAGTTTAATAGTGCATTTCACTCGTCATTTCATGCGCTTTGAGATGCCGCTAAGCCCAATAAGCTATCTGAAATAGGAGCGACGTAAATTGAACAAATGTGATAGAAATTCCCTGAAATCTGATATTATACAAAATATAAAATGATCTAATCGGGTCTCTGATTGCCCTATCATAGAAGTCTAATAGTGCATTTCACTCGCCATTTCATGCGCTTCGAGATGCCGCTTAGCCCAATACGCTATCTGAAATAGGAGCGACGTAAATTGAACAAATGTGATAGAATTTCGCTGAATTCTTATATTAACCAAAATATAAAATGATCTAATCGGGTCTCTGATTGCCCTATCATAGAAGATTAATAGTGAATTTTACTCGCCACTCCACGCGGTTTAGGATGCCGCCTAGCCCAGTACGCTATCCGAAATAGGAGCGACGTAAATTGAACAAATGTGATAGAATTTTGCTGAATTCTTAAATTAACCATAATATAAAATGATCTAATCGGGTCTCTGTTTGCCCTACCCTAGAAGTTTAATAGTGCATTTTACTCGCCATTTCATGCGCTTTGAGATGCCGCTTAGCCCAATACGCTATCTGAAATAGGAGCGACGAAAGTTGAACAAAGGTGATAGAATTTCGCTGAATTATTTTATTAACCAGAATGTAAAATGATCTAATCTGGTCTCTGTTCGCCCTAGCCTAGAAGTTTAATAGTGGATTTTACTCGGCATTCCACGCGCTTTAAGATGCCGCCTAGCCCAGTACGCAATCTGAAATGGGAGCGACCTAAATTGAACAAATGTGATAGAATTTTGCTGAATTGTTAAATTAACCATAATATAAAATGATCTAATCGGGTCTCTGCTTGCGCTACCCTAGAAGTTTAATAGTGCATTTTAGTCGCCATTTCATGCTCTTTGAGATGCCGCATCGCCCAATACGCTATCCGAAATAGGAGCGACGTAAATTGAACAAATGTGATAGAATTTTGCTGAATTCTTAAATTAACCATAATATAAAATGATCTAATCGGGTCTCTGCTTGCGCTACCCTAGAAGTTTAATAGTGCATTTTAGTCGCCATTTCATGCTCTTTGAGATGCCGCATCGCCCAATACGCTATCTGAAATAGGAGCGACGAAAATTAAACAAATGTGATAGAATTTCCCTGAAATCTTATATTAAACAATATATAAAATGATCTAATCGGGTCTCTGATTGCCCTATCATAGAAGATTAGTAGTGTATTTTGCTCGCCATTCCACGCGCTTTAAGATGCCGCCTAGCCCAGTACGCTACCTGAAATAGGAGCGACGTAAGTTGAACAAATGTGATAGAATTACGCTGAATTCTTAAATTAACCATAATATAAAATGATCTAATCGGGTCTCTGTTTGCCCTACCCTAGAAGTTTAATAGTGCATTTTACTCGCCATTTCATCCGCTTTGAGATGCCGCTAAGCACAATAAGCTATCTGGAATAGCAGTGACGTAAATTGAACAAATGTGATAGAATTACGCCGCATTCTTATATTTACCGTAATATAAAATGATCTAATCGGGTCTCTGTTTGCCTTATCCTAGAAGTTTAATAGGGCATTTTACTCGCCATTTCATGCGCTTTGAAATGCCGCTTAGCCCAATACGCTATCTGAAATAGGAGCGACGTAAATTGAACAAATGTGATAGAATTTTGCTGAATTCTTAAATTAACCATAATATAAATTGATCTAATCGGCTGTCTGTTTGCCCTACCCTCGAAGCTTAATATTGCATTTTACTCGCCATTTCATGAGCTTTGTGCTGCCGCTTAGCCCAATACGCTATCTGAAATAGGAGCGACGTAAGTTGAAAAATGTGATAGAATTACGCTGAATTCTTAAATTAACCATAATATAAAATGATCTAATCGGGTCTCTGATCGCCCTACCATAGAAGTCTAATAGTGCATTTCACTCGCCACTCCACGCGCTTTAAGATGCCGCCGAGCCCAATACGCTATCTGAAATAGGAGCGACGTAAATTGAACAAATGTGATAGAATTTTGCTGAATTCTTAAATTAACCGTAATATAAAATGATCTAATCGGGTCTCTGTTTGCCCTAGCCTAGAAGTTTAAGAGTGCATTTTGTTCGCCATTTCATGCGCTTTGAGATGCCGCTTAGCCGAATACGCTATCTGAATTACGAGCGACGTAAATTGAACAAATGTGATACAAATTCCCTGAAATCTGATATTAAACAAAATATAAAATGATCTAATCGGGTCTCTGTTTGCCCAACCCTAGAAGTTTAATAGTGCATTTTACTCGCCATTTCATGCGCCTTCAGATGCCTCTTAGCCCAATACGCTATCTGAAATAGGAGCGACGTAAATTGAACAAATGTGATAGAATTTCCCTGAAATCTTATATTAAACAAAATATAAAATGATCTAATCGGGTCACTGATTGCCCTATCATAGAAGTTTAATAGTGCATTTTACTCGCCATTCCACGCGCTTTAAGATGCCGCCTAGCCCAGTACGCAATCTGAAATGGGAGCGACCTAAATTGAACGAATGTGATAGAATTTTGCTGAATTCTTAAATTAACCATAATATAAAATGATCTAATCGGGTCTCTGCTTGCGCTACCCTAGAAGTTTAATAGTGCATTTTAGTCGCCATTTCTTGCGCTTTGAGATGCCGCATCGCCCAATACGCTATCTGAAACAGGAGCGACGAAAATTAAACAAATGTGATAGAATTTCCCTGAAATCATATATTAAACAAAATATAAAATGATCTAATCGGGTCTCTGATTGCCCTATCATAGAAGATTAGTAGTGCATTTTGCTCGCCATTCCACGCGCTTTAAGATGCCGCCTAGCCCAGTACGCTACCTGAAATAGGAGCGACGTAAGTTGAACAAATGTGATAGAATTTTGCTGAATTCTTAAATTAACCATAATATAAAATGATCTAATCGGGTCTCTGATTGCCCTATCATAGAAGTTTAGTAGTGCATTTTACTCGCCATTTCATGCGCCTTCAGATGCCTCTTAGCCCAATACGCTATCTGAAATAGGAGCGACGTAAATTGAACAGATGTGATAAAACTTAACTGACACCTTAAATTAACCATAATATAAAATTATCTAATCGGGACTCTGTTTGCCCAAGCCTAGAAGTTTAATAGTGCATTTTACTCGCCATTTCATGCGCCTTCAGATGCCTCTTAGCCCAATACGCTATCTGAAATAGGAGCGACGTAAATTGAACAAATGTGATAGAATTTCGCTGAATTCTTATATTAACCAAAATATAAAATGATCTAATCGGGTCTCTAATTGCCAAATCATAGAAGATTAATAGTGAATTTTACTCGCCACTCCACGCGGTTTAGGATGCCGCCTAGCCCAGTACGCTATCCGACATAGGAGCGACGTAAATTTAACAAATGTGATAGAATTTTGCTGAATTCTTAAATTAACCATAATATAAAATGATCTAATCGGGTCTCTGTTTGCCCTACCCTAGAAGTTTAATAGTGCATTTTACTCGCCATTTCATGCGCTTTGAGATGCCGCTTAGCCCAATACGCTATCTGAAATAGGAGCGACGAAAGTTGAACAAAGGTGATAGAATTTCGCTGAATTATTTTATTAACCAGAATGTAAAATGATCTAATCTGGTCTCTGTTCGCCCTAGCCTAGAAGTTTAATAGTGGATTTTACTCGGCATTCTACGCGCTTTAAGATGCCGCCTAGCCCAGTACGCAATCTGAAATGGGAGCGACCTAAATTGAACGAATGTGATAGAACTTTTGCTGAATTCTTAAATTAACCATAAAATAAAATGATCTAATCGGATCTCTGCTTGCGCTACCCTAGAAGTTTAATAGTGCATTTTAGTCGCCATTTCATGCGCTTTGAGATGCCGCATCGCCCAATACGCTATCTGAAATAGGAGCGACGAAAATTAAACAAATGTGATAGAATTTCCCTGAAATCTTATATTAAACAAAATATAAAATGATCTAATCGGGTCTCTGATTGCCCTATCATAGAAGATTAGTAGTGCATTTTGCTCGCCATTCCACGCGCTTTAAGATGCCGCCTAGCCCAGTACGCTACCTGAAATAGGAGCGACGTAAGTTGAACAAATGTGATAGAATTTCGCTGAATTCTTTTATTAACCATAATGTAAAATGATCTGATCGGGTCTCTGTTCGCCCTAGCCTAAATGTTGAAGAGTGCATTTCATTCGCCATTTCATGCGCTTTGAGATGCCGCTTAGCCGAATACGCTATCAGAATTAGGAGCGACGTAAATTGAACAAATGTGATAGAAATTCCCTGAAATCTGATATTATACAAAATATAAAATGATCTAATCGGGTCTCTGATTGCCCTATCATAGAAGTTTAGTAGTGCATTTTACTCGCCATTCCATGCGCTTTAAGATGCCGCCTAGCCCAGTACGCTATCTGAAATAGGAGCGACCTAAATTGAACAAGTGTGATAGAATTTCGCTGAATTCTTATATTAACCAAAATATAAAATGATCTAATCGGGTCTCTGATTGCCCTATCATAGAAGATTAATAGTGAATTTTACTCGCCACTCCACGCGGTTTAGGATGCCGCCTTGCCCAGTACGCTATCCGACATAGGAGCGACGTAAATTTAACAAATGTGATAGAATTTTGCTGAATTCTTAAATTAACCATAATATAAAATGATCTAATCGGGTCTCTGTTTGCCCTACCCTAGAACTTTAATAGTGCATTTTACTCGCCATTTCATGCGCTTTGAGATGCCGCTTAGCCCAATACGCTATCTGAAATAGGAGCGACGAAAGTTGAACAAAGGTGATAGAATTTCGCTGAATTATTTTATTAACCAGAATGTAAAATGATCTAATCTGGTCTCTGTTCGCCCTAGCCTAGAAGATTAATAGTGGATTTTACTCGGCATTCCACGCGCTTTAAGATGCCGCCTAGCCCAGTACGCAATCTGAAATGGGAGCGACCTAAATTGAACGAATGTGATAGAATTCTGCTGAATTGTTAAATTAACCATAATATAAAATGATCTAATCGGGTCTCTGGTTCCGCTACCCTAGAAGTTTAATAGTGCATTTCACTCGTCATTTCATGCGCTTTGTGATGCCGCTAAGCACAATAAGCTATCTGGAATAGCAGCGACGTAAATTGAACAAATGTGATAGAATTACGCCGCATTCTTATATTTACCGTGATATAAAATGATCTAATCGGGTCTCTGTTTGCCTTATCCTAGAAGTTTAATAGGGCATTTTACTCGCCATTTCATGCGCTTTGAAATGCCGCTTAGCCCAATACGCTATCTGAAATAGGAGCGACGTAAATTGAACAAGTGTGATAGAATTTCACTGAATTCTTAAATTAACCATAATATAAAATGACCTAATCGGGTCTCTGTTTGACCTACCCTAGAAGTTTAATAGTGCATTTTACTCGCCATTTCATGTGCTTTGAGATGCCGCATAGCCCAATACGCTATCTGAAATAGGAGCAACGTAAATTGAACAAATGTGATAGAATTTCGCTGAATTCTTAAATTAACCATAACATAAAATGATCTAATCGGGTCTCTGTTTGCCCTACCCTAGACGTTTAATAGTGCATTTTCCTCGCCATTTCATGCGCTTTGAGGTGCCGCTTAGCCCAATACGCTATCTGAAATACGAGCGACGTAAATTGAACAAAGGTGATAGAATTTCGCTGAATTATTTTATTAACCAGAATGTAAAATGATCTAATCTGGTCTCTGTTCGCCCTAGCCTAGAAGTTTAATAGTGGATTTTACTCGGCATTCCACGCGCTTTAAGATGCCGCCTAGCCCAGTACGCAATCTGAAATGGGAGCGACCTAAATTGAACGAATGTGATAGAATTTTGCTGAATTCTTAAATTAACCATAATATAAAATGATCTAATCGGGTCTCTGCTTGCGCTACCCTAGAAGTTTAATAGTGCATTTTAGTCGCCATTTCATGCGCTTTGAGATGCCGCATCGCCCAATACGCTATCTGAAATAGGAGCGACGAAAATTAAACAAATGTGATAGAATTTCCCTGAAATCTTATATTAAACAAAATATAAAATGATCTAATCGGGTCTCTGATTGCCCTATCATAGAAGATTAGTAGTGCATTTTGCTCGCCATTCCACGCGCTTTAAGATGCCGCCTAGCCCAGTACGCTATCTGAAATAGGAGCGACGTAAGTTGAACAAATGTGATAGAATTTCGCTGAATTCTTTTATTAACCATAATGTAAAATGATCTGATCGGGTCTCTGTTCGCCCTAGCCTAAATGTTGAAGAGTGCATTTCATTCGCCATTTCATGCGCTTTGAGATGCCGCTTAGCCGAATACGCTATCAGAATTAGGAGCGACGTAAATTGAACAAATGTGATAGAAATTCCCTGAAATCTGATATTATACAAAATATAAAATGATCTAATCGGGTCTCTGATTGCCCTATCATAGAAGATTAATAGTGAATTTTACTCGCCACTCCACGCGGTTTAGGATGCCGCCTTGCCCAGTACGCTATCCGACATAGGAGCGACGTAAATTTAACAAATGTGATAGAATTTTGCTGAATTCTTAAATTAACCATAATATAAAATGATCTAATCGGGTCTCTGTTTGCCCTACCCTAGAACTTTAATAGTGCACTTTACTCGCCATTTCATGCGCTTTGAGATGCCGCTTAGCCCAATACGCTATCTGTAATAGGAGCGACGAAAGTTGAACAAAGGTGATAGAATTTCGCTGAATTATTTTATTAACCAGAATGTAAAATGATCTAATCTGGTCTCTGTTCGCCCTAGCCTAGAAGATTAATAGTGGATTTTACTCGGCATTCCACGCGCTTTGAGATGCCGCGTAGCCCAGTACGCTATCTGAAATATGAGCGACGTAAATTGAACAAATGTGATAGAATTTCGCTGAATTCTTAAATTAACCATAATATAAAATGATCTAATCGGGTCTCTGTTTGCCCTACCCTAGAAGTTTAATAGTGCATTTCACTCGTCATTTCATGCGCTTTGTGATGCCGCTAAGCACAATAAGCTATCTGGAATAGCAGCGACGTAAATTGAACAAATGTGATAGAATTACGCCGCATTCTTATATTTACCGTGATATAAAATGATCTAATCGGGTCTCTGTTTGCCTTATCCTAGAAGTTTAATAGGGCATTTTACTCGCCATTTCATGCGCTTTGCAATGCCGCTTAGCCCAATACGCTATCTGAAATAGGAGCGACGTAAATTGAACAAGTGTGATAGAATTTCACTGAATCCTTAAATTAACCATAATATAAAATGATCTAATCGGGTCTCTGTTTGACCTACCCTAGAAGTTTAATAGTGCATTTTACTCGCCATTTCATGTGCTTTGAGATGCCGCGTAGCCCAATACGCTATATGGAATAGGAGCGACGTAAATTGATCAAATGTGATAGAATTTCCCTGAATTCTTATATTATCCTTAATGTAAAATGATCTAATCGGGTCTCTGTTCGCCCTACCATAGAAGTCTAATAGTGCATTTCACTCGCCATTTCATGCGCTTTGAGATGCCGCTTAACCCAATACGCTATCTGAAATAGGAGCGACGTAAATTGAACAAATGTGATAGAATTTTGCTGAATTCTTAAATTAACCATAATATGAGATGATGTAATCGGGTCTCTGCTTGCCCTACCCTAGAAGTTTAATAGTGCATTTTACTCGCCATTTCATGCGCTTTGAGATGCCGCTTAGCCCAATACGCTATCTGAAATAGGAGCGACGTAAATTGAACAAATGTGATAGAATTTTGCTGAATTCTTAAATTAACCATAATATAAAATGATCTAATCGGGTGTCTGTTTGCCCTGCCCTAGAAGCTTAATATTGCATTTTACTCGCCATTTCATGCGCTTTGAGCTGCCGCTTAGCCCAATACGCTATCTGAAATAGGAGCGACGTAAGTTGAAAAAATGTGATAGAATTTCGCTGAATTCTTTTATTAACCATAATGTAAAATGATCTGATCGGGTCTCTGTTCGCCCTAGCCTAAAAGTTTAAGAGTGCATTTCATTCGCCATTTCATGCGCTTTGAGATGCCGCTTAGCCGAATACGCTATCAGAATTAGGAGCGACGTAAATTGAACAAATGTGATAGAAATTCCCTGAAATCTGATATTATACAAAATATAAAATGATCTAATCGGGTCTCTGATTGCCCTATCATAGAAGTTTAGTAGTGCATTTTACTCGCCATTCCATGCGCTTTAAGATGCCGCCTAGCCCAGTACGCTATCTGAAATAGGAGCGACCTAAATTGAACAAGTGTGATAGAATTTCGCTGAATTCTTATATTAACCAAAATATAAAATGATCTAATCGGGTCTCTGATTGCCCTATCATAGAAGATTAATAGTGAATTTTACTCGCCACTCCACGCGGTTTAGGATGCCGCCTTGCCCAGTACGCTATCCGACATAGGAGCGACGTAAATTTAACAAATGTGATAGAATTTTGCTGAATTCTTAAATTAACCATAATATAAAATGATCTAATCGGGTCTCTGTTTGCCCTACCCTAGAACTTTAATAGTGCATTTTACTCGCCATTTCATGCGCTTTGAGATGCCGCTTAGCCCAATACGCTATCTGAAATAGGAGCGACGAAAGTTGAACAAAGGTGATAGAATTTCGCTGAATTATTTTATTAACCAGAATGTAAAATGATCTAATCTGGTCTCTGTTCGCCCTAGCCTAGAAGATTAATAGTGGATTTTACTCGGCATTCCACGCGCTTTAAGATGCCGCCTAGCCCAGTACGCAATCTGAAATGGGAGCGACCTAAATTGAACGAATGTGATAGAATTCTGCTGAATTGTTAAATTAACCATAATATAAAATGATCTAATCGGGTCTCTGGTTGCGCTACCCTAGAAGTTTAATAGTGCATTTCACTCGTCATTTCATGCGCTTTGTGATGCCGCTAAGCACAATAAGCTATCTGGAATAGCAGCGACGTAAATTGAACAAATGTGATACAAATTCCCTGAAATCTGATATTATACAAAATATAAAATGATCTAATCGGGTCTCTGATTGCCCTATCATAGAAGTTTAGTAGTGCATTTTACTCGCCATTCCACGCGCTTTAAGATGCCGCCTAGCCCAGTACGCTATCTGAAATAGGAGCGACGTAAATTGAACAAGTGTGATAGAATTTTGCTGAATTCTTAAATTAACCATAATATAACATGATCTAATCGGGTCTCTGTTCGCCCTACCATAGAAGTCTAATAGTGCATTTCACTCGCCATTCCACGCGCTTTAAGATGCCGCCGAGCCCAATACGCTATCTGAAATAGGAGCGACGTAAATTGAACAAATGTGATACAAATTCCCTGAAATCTGATATTAAACAAAATATAAAATGATCTAATCGGGTCTCTGATTGCCCTATCATAGAAGTTTAGTAGTTCACTTTACTCGCCATTCCACGTGCTTTAAGATGCCGCCTAGCCCAGTACGCTATCTGAAATAGGAGCGACGTAAATTGGACAGATGTGATAAAATTTAGCTGACACCTTAAATTAACCATAATATAAAATGATCTAATCGGGTCTCTGTTTGCCCTATCATAGAAGTTTAATAGTGCATTTTACTCGCCATTCCACGCGCTTTAAGTTGCCGCCTAGCCCAGTACGCTATCTGAAATAGGAGCGACGTAAATTAAACAAATGTGATAGAATTTTGCTAAATTCTTAAATTAACCATAACATAAAATGATCTAATCGGGTCTCTGTTTGCCCTACCCTAGACGTTTAATAGTGCATTTTCCTCGCCATTTCATGCGCTTTGAGATGCCGCTTAGCCCAATACGCTATCTGAAATACGAGCGACGTACATTGAACAAATGTGATAGAATTTTGCTGATTTCTTAAATTAACCATAATATAAAATGATCTAATCGGGTCTCTGTTTGCCCTACCCTAGAAGTTTAATAGTGCATTTTACTCGCCATTTCATGCGCTTTGAGATGCCGCTTAGCACAATACGCTATCTGAAATAGGAGCGACGAAAGTTGAACAAGTGTGATAGAATTTCACTGAATCCTTAAATTAACCATAATATAAAATGATCTAATCGGGTCTCTGTTTGCCCTACCCTAGAAGTTTAATAGTGCATTTCACTCGTCATTTCATGCGCTTTGTGATGCCGCTAAGCACAATAAGCTATCTGGAATAGCAGCGACGTAAATTGAACAAATGTGATAGAATTACGCCGCATTCTTATATTTACCGTGATATAAAATGATCTAATCGGGTCTCTGTTTGCCTTATCCTAGAAGTTTAATAGGGCATTTTACTCGCCATTTCATGCGCTTTGCAATGCCGCTTAGCCCAATACGCTATCTGAAATAGGAGTGACGTAAATTGAACAAGTGTGATAGAATTTCACTGAATCCTTAAATTAACCATAATATAAAATGATCTAATCGGGTCTCTGTTTGACCTACCCTAGAAGTTTAATAGTGCATTTTACTCGCCATTTCATGTGCTTTGAGATGCCGCGTAGCCCAATACGCTATATGGAATAGGAGCGACGTAAATTGATCAAATGTGATAGAATTTCCCTGAATTCTTATATTATCCTTAATGTAAAATGATCTAATCGGGTCTCTGTTCGCCCTACCATAGAAGTCTAATAGTGCATTTCACTCGCCATTTCATGCGCTTTGAGATGCCGCTTAACCCAATACGCTATCTGAAATAGGAGCGACGTAAATTGAACAAATGTGATAGAATTTTGCTGAATTCTTAAATTAACCATAATATGAGATGATGTAATCGGGTCTCTGCTTGCCCTACCCTAGAAGTTTATAGTGCATTTTACTCGCCATTTCATGCGCTTTGAGATGCCGCTTAGCCCAATACGCTATCTGAAATAGGAGCGACGTAAATTGAACAAATGTGATAGAATTTTGCTGAATTCTTAAATTAACCATAATATAAAATGATCTAATCGGGTGTCTGTTTGCCCTGCCCTAGAAGCTTAATATTGCATTTTACTCGCCATTTCATGCGCTTTGAGCTGCCGCTTAGCCCAATACGCTATCTGAAATAGGAGCGACGTAAGTTGAAAAAATGTGATAGAATTTCGCTGAATTCTTTTATTAACCATAATGTAAAATGATCTGATCGGGTCTCTGTTCGCCCTAGCCTAAAAGTTTAAGAGTGCATTTCATTCGCCATTTCATGCGCTTTGAGATGCCGCTTAGCCGAATACGCTATCTGAATTAGGAGCGACGTAAATTGAACAAATGTGATAGAAATTCCCTGAAATCTGATATTATACAAAATATAAAATGATCTAATCGGGTCTCTGATTGCCCTATCATAGAAGTTTAGTAGTGCATTTTACTCGCCATTCCACGCGCTTTAAGATGCCGCCTAGCCCAGTACGCTATCTGAAATAGGAGCGACGTAAATTGAACAAGTGTGATAGAATTTTGCTGAATTCTTAAATTAACCATAATATAACATGATCTAATCGGGTCTCTGTTCGCCCTACCATAGAAGTCTAATAGTGCATTTCACTCGCCATTCCACGCGCTTTAAGATGCCGCCGAGCCCAATACGCTATCTGAAATAGGAGCGACGTAAAGTGAACAAATGTGATACAAATTCCCTGAAATCTGATATTAAACAAAATATAAAATGATCTAATCGGGTCTCTGATTGCCCTATCATAGAAGTTTAGTAGTGCACTTTACTCGCCATTCCACGTGCTTTAAGATGCCGCCTAGCCCAGTACGCTATCTGAAATAGGAGCGACGTAAATTGGACAGATGTGATAAAATTTAGCTGACACCTTAAATTAACCATAATATAAAATGATCTAATCGGGTCTCTGTTTGCCCTATCATAGAAGTTTAATAGTGCATTTTACTCGCCATTCCACGCGCTTTAAGTTGCCGCCTAGCCCAGTACGCTATCTGAAATAGGAGCGACGTAAATTAAACAAATGTGATAGAATTTTGCTAAATTCTTAAATTAACCATAACATAAAATGATCTAATCGAGTCTCTGTTTGCCCTACCCTAGACGTTTAATAGTGCATTTTCCTCGCCATTTCATGCGCTTTGAGATGCCGCTTAGCCCAATACGCTATCTGAAATACGAGCGACGTACATTGAACAAATGTGATAGAATTTTGCTGATTTCTTGAATTAACCATAATATAAAATGATCTAATCGGGTCTCTGTTTGCCCTACCCTAGAAGTTTAATAGTGCATTTTACTCGCCATTTCATGCGCTTTGAGATGCCGCTTAGCACAATACGCTATCTGAAATAGGAGCGACGAAAGTTGAACAAAGGTGATAGAATTTCGCTGAATTATTTTATTAACCAGAATGTAAAATGATCTAATCTGGTCTCTGTTCGCCCTAGCCTAGAAGTTTAATAGTGGATTTTACTCGGCATTCCACGCGCTTTAAGATGCCGCCTAGCCCAGTACGCAATCTGAAATGGGAGCGACCTATATTGAACGAATGTGATAGAATTTTGCTGAATTCTTAAATTAACCATAATATAAAATGATCTAATCGGGTCTCTGCTTGCGCTACCCTAGAAGTTTAATAGTGCATTTTAGTCGCCATTTCATGCGCTTTGAGATGCCGCATCGCCCAATACGCTATCTGAAATAGGAGCGACGAAAATTAAACAAATGTGATAGAATTTCCCTGAAATCTTATATTAAACAAAATATAAAATGATCTAATCGGGTCTCTGATTGCCCTATCATAGAAGATTAGTAGTGCATTTTGCTCGCCATTCTACGCGCTTTAAGATGCCGCCTAGCCCAGTACGCTACCTGAAATAGGAGCGACGTAAGTTGAACAAATGTGATAGAATTTCGCTGAATTCTTTTATTAACCATAATGTAAAATGATCTGATCGGGTCTCTGTTCGCCCTAGCCTAAATGTTGAAGAGTGCATTTCATTCGCCATTTCATACGCTTTGAGATGCCGTTTAGCCGAATACGCTATCAGAATTAGGAGCGACGTAAATTGAACAAATGTGATAGAAATTCCCTGAAATCTGATATTATACAAAATATAAAATGATCTAATCGGGTCTCTGATTGCCCTATCATAGAAGTTTAGTAGTGCATTTTACTCGCCATTCCATGCGCTTTAAGATGCCGCCTAGCCCAGTACGCTATCTGAAATAGGAGCGACCTAAATTGAACAAGTGTGATAGAATTTCGCTGAATTCTTATATTAACCAAAATATAAAATGATCTAATCGGGTCTCTGATTGCCCTATCATAGAAGATTAATAGTGAATTTTACTCGCCACTCCACGCGGTTTAGGATGCCGCCTTGCCCAGTACGCTATCCGACATAGGAGCGACGTAAATTTAACAAATGTGATAGAATTTTGCTGAATTCTTAAATTAACCATAATATAAAATGATCTAATCGGGTCTCTGTTTGCCCTACCCTAGAACTTTAATAGTGCATTTTACTCGCCATTTCATGCGCTTTGAGATGCCGCTTAGCCCAATACGCTATCTGAAATAGGAGCGACGAAAGTTGAACAAAGGTGATAGAATTTCGCTGAATTATTTTATTAACCAGAATGTAAAATGATCTAATCTGGTCTCTGTTCGCCCTAGCCTAGAAGATTAATAGTGGATTTTACTCGGCATTCCACGCGCTTTAAGATGCCGCCTAGCCCAGTACGCAATCTGAAATGGGAGCGACCTAAATTGAACGAATGTGATAGAATTCTGCTGAATTGTTAAATTAACCATAATATAAAATGATCTAATCGGGTCTCTGGTTGCGCTACCCTAGAAGTTTAATAGTGCATTTCACTCGTCATTTCATGCGCTTTGTGATGCCGCTAAGCACAATAAGCTATCTGGAATAGCAGCGACGTAAATTGAACAAATGTGATAGAATTACGCCGCATTCTTATATTTACCGTGATATAAAATGATCTAATCGGGTCTCTGTTTGCCTTATCCTAGAAGTTTAATAGGGCATTTTACTCGCCATTTCATGCGCTTTGAAATGCCGCTTAGCCCAATACGCTATCTGAAATAGGAGCGACGTAAATTGAACAAGTGTGATAGAATTTCACTGAATTCTTAAATTAACCATAATATAAAATGACCTAATCGGGTCTCTGTTTGACCTACCCTAGAAGTTTAATAGTGCATTTTACTCGCCATTTCATGTGCTTTGAGATGCCGCATAGCCCAATACGCTATCTGAAATAGGAGCAACGTAAATTGAACAAATGTGATAGAATTTCGCTGAATTCTTAAATTAACCATAACATAAAATGATCTAATCTGGTCTCTGTTTGCCCTACCCTAGACGTTTAATAGTGCATTTTCCTCGCCATTTCATGCGCTTTGAGATGCCGCTTAGCCCAATACGCTATCTGAAATACGAGCGACGTAAATTGAACAAAGGTGATAGAATTTCGCTGAATTATTTTATTAACCAGAATGTAAAATGATCTAATCTGGTCTCTGTTCGCCCTAGCCTAGAAGTTTAATAGTGGATTTTACTCGGCATTCCACGCGCTTTAAGATGCCGCCTAGCCCAGTACGCAATCTGAAATGGGAGCGACCTAAATTGAACGAATGTGATAGAATTTTGCTGAATTCTTAAATTAACCATAATATAAAATGATCTAATCGGGTCTCTGCTTGCGCTACCCTAGAAGTTTAATAGTGCATTTTAGTCGCCATTTCATGCGCTTTGAGATGCCGCATCGCCCAATACGCTATCTGAAATAGGAGCGACGAAAATTAAACAAATGTGATAGAATTTCCCTGAAATTTTATATTAAACAAAATATAAAATGATCTAATCGGGTCTCTGATTGCCCTATCATAGAAGATTAGTAGTGCATTTTGCTCGCCATTCCACGCGCTTTAAGATGCCGCCTAGCCCAGTACGCTATCTGAAATAGGAGCGACGTAAGTTGAACAAATGTGATAGAATTTCGCTGAATTCTTTTATTAACCATAATGTAAAATGATCTGATCGGGTCTCTGTTCGCCCTAGCCTAAATGTTGAAGAGTGCATTTCATTCGCCATTTCATGCGCTTTGAGATGCCGCTTAGCCGAATACGCTATCAGAATTAGGAGCGACGTAAATTGAACAAATGTGATAGAAATTCCCTGAAATCTGATATTATACAAAATATAAAATGATCTAATCGGGTCTCTGATTGCCCTATCATAGAAGTTTAGTAGTGCATTTTACTCGCCATTCCATGCGCTTTAAGATGCCGCCTAGCCCAGTACGCTATCTGAAATAGGAGCGACCTAAATTGAACAAGTGTGATAGAATTTCGCTGAATTCTTATATTAACCAAAATATAAAATGATCTAATCGGGTCTCTGATTGCCCTATCATAGAAGATTAATAGTGAATTTTACTCGCCACTCCACGCGGTTTAGGATGCCGCCTTGCCCAGTACGCTATCCGACATAGGAGCGACGTAAATTTAACAAATGTGATAGAATTTTGCTGAATTCTTAAATTAACCATAATATAAAATGATCTAATCGGGTCTCTGTTTGCCCTACCCTAGAACTTTAATAGTGCATTTTCCTCGCCATTTCATGCGCTTTGAGATGCCGCTTAGCCCAATACGCTATCTGAAATAGGAGCGACGAAAGTTGAACAAAGGTGATAGAATTTCGCTGAATTATTTTATTAACCAGAATGTAAAATGATCTAATCTGGTCTCTGTTCGCCCTAGCCTAGAAGATTAATAGTGGATTTTACTCGGCATTCCACGCGCTTTAAGATGCCGCCTAGCCCAGTACGCAATCTGAAATGGGAGCGACCTAAATTGAACGAATGTGATAGAATTTTGCTGAATTGTTAAATTAACCATAATATAAAATGATCTAATCGGGTCTCTGGTTGCGCGACCCTAGAAGTTTAATAGTGCATTTCACTCGTCATTTCATGCGCTTTGTGATGCCGCTAAGCACAATAAGCTATCTGGAATAGCAGCGACGTAAATTGAACAAATGTGATAGAATTACGCCGCATTCTTATATTTACCGTGATATAAAATGATCTAATCGGGTCTCTGTTTGCCTTATCCTAGAAGTTTAATAGGGCATTTTACTCGCCATTTCATGCGCTTTGAACTGCCGCTTAGCCCAATACGCTATCTGAAATAGGAGCGACGTAAATTGAACAAGTGTGATAGAATTTCACTGAATTCTTAAATTAACCATAATATAAAATGACCTAATCGGGTCTCTGTTTGACCTACCCTAGAAGTTTAATAGTGCATTTTACTCGCCATTTCATGTGCTTTGAGATGCCGCATAGCCCAATACGCTATCTGAAATAGGAGCAACGTAAATTGAACAAATGTGATAGAATTTCGCTGAATTCTTAAATTAACCATAACATAAAATGATCTAATCTGGTCTCTGTTTGCCCTACCCTAGACGTTTAATAGTGCATTTTCCTCGCCATTTCATGCGCTTTGAGATGCCGCTTAGCCCAATACGCTATCTGAAATACGAGCGACGTAAATTGAACAAAGGTGATAGAATTTCGCTGAATTATTTTATTAACCAGAATGTAAAATGATCTAATCTGGTCTCTGTTCGCCCTAGCCTAGAAGTTTAATAGTGGATTTTACTCGGCATTCCACGCGCTTTAAGATGCCGCCTAGCCCAGTACGCAATCTGAAATGGGAGCGACCTAAATTGAACGAATGTGATAGAATTTTGCTGAATTCTTAAATTAACCATAATATAAAATGATCTAATCGGGTCTCTGCTTGCGCTACCCTAGAAGTTTAATAGTGCATTTTAGTCGCCATTTCATGCGCTTTGAGATGCCGCATCGCCCAATACGCTATCTGAAATAGGAGCGACGAAAATTAAACAAATGTGATAGAATTTCCCTGAAATTTTATATTAAACAAAATATAAAATGATCTAATCGGGTCTCTGATTGCCCTATCATAGAAGATTAGTAGTGCATTTTGCTCGCCATTCCACGCGCTTTAAGATGCCGCCTAGCCCAGTACGCTATCTGAAATAGGAGCGACGTAAGTTGAACAAATGTGATAGAATTTCGCTGAATTCTTTTATTAACCATAATGTAAAATGATCTGATCGGGTCTCTGTTCGCCCTAGCCTAAATGTTGAAGAGTGCATTTCATTCGCCATTTCATGCGCTTTGAGATGCCGCTTAGCCGAATACGCTATCAGAATTAGGAGCGACGTAAATTGAACAAATGTGATAGAAATTCCCTGAAATCTGATATTATACAAAATATAAAATGATCTAATCGGGTCTCTGATTGCCCTATCATAGAAGTTTAGTAGTGCATTTTACTCGCCATTCCATGCGCTTTAAGATGCCGCCTAGCCCAGTACGCTATCTGAAATAGGAGCGACCTAAATTGAACAAGTGTGATAGAATTTCGCTGAATTCTTATATTAACCAAAATATAAAATGATCTAATCGGGTCTCTGATTGCCCTATCATAGAAGATTAATAGTGAATTTTACTCGCCACTCCACGCGGTTTAGGATGCCGCCTTGCCCAGTACGCTATCCGACATAGGAGCGACGTAAATTTAACAAATGTGATAGAATTTTGCTGAATTCTTAAATTAACCATAATATAAAATGATCTAATCGGGTCTCTGTTTGCCCTACCCTAGAACTTTAATAGTGCATTTTACTCGCCATTTCATGCGCTTTGAGATGCCGCTTAGCCCAATACGCTATCTGAAATAGGAGCGACGAAAGTTGAACAAAGGTGATAGAATTTCGCTGAATTATTTTATTAACCAGAATGTAAAATGATCTAATCTGGTCTCTGTTCGCTCTAGCCTAGAAGATTAATAGTGGATTTTACTCGGCATTCCACGCGCTTTAAGATGCCGCCTAGCCCAGTACGCAATCTGAAATGGGAGCGACCTAAATTGAACGAATGTGATAGAATTTTGCTGAATTGTTAAATTAACCATAATATAAAATGATCTAATCGGGTCTCTGGTTGCGCGACCCTAGAAGTTTAATAGTGCATTTCACTCGTCATTTCATGCGCTTTGTGATGCCGCTAAGCACAATAAGCTATCTGGAATAGCAGCGACGTAAATTGAACAAATGTGATAGAATTACGCCGCATTCTTATATTTACCGTGATATAAAATGATCTAATCGGGTCTCTGTTTGCCTTATCCTAGAAGTTTAATAGGGCATTTTACTCGCCATTTCATGCGCTTTGAACTGCCGCTTAGCCCAATACGCTATCTGAAATAGGAGCGACGTAAATTGAACAAGTGTGATAGAATTTCACTGAATTCTTAAATTAACCATAATATAAAATGACCTAATCGGGTCTCTGTTTGACCTACCCTAGAAGTTTAATAGTGCATTTTACTCGCCATTTCATGTGCTTTGAGATGCCGCATAGCCCAATACGCTATCTGGAATAGGAGCGACGTAAATTGATCAAATGAGACAGAATTTCCCTGAATTCTTATATTATCCTTAATGTAAAATGATCTAATCGGGTCTCTGTTCGCCCTACCATAGAAGTCTAATAGTGCATTTCACTCGCCATTTCATGCGCTTTGAGATGCCGCTTAACCCAATACGCTATCTGAAATAGGAGCGACGTAAATTGAACAAATGTGATAGAATTTTGCTGAATTCTTAAATTAACCATAATATAAAATGACCTAATCGGGTCTCTGCTTGCCCTACCCTAGAAGTTTAATAGTGCATTTTACTCGCCATTTCATGCGCTTTGAGATGCCGCTTAGCCCAATAAGCTATCTCAAATTGGAGCGACGTAAATTGAACAAATGTGACAGAATTTCGCTGAATTCTTAAATTAACCATAATATAAAATGATCTAATGGGGTCTCTGTTTGCCCTACCCTAGAAGTTTAATAGTGCATTTTACTCGCCATTTCTTGCGCTTTGAGATGCCGCTTAGCCCAATACGCTATCTGAAATAGGAGCGACGTAAGTTGAAAAAATGTGATAGAATTTCGCTGAATTCTTTTATTAACCATAATGTAAAATGATCTGATCGGGTCTCTGTTCGCCCTAGCCTAAAGGTTTAAGAGTGCATTTCATTCGCCATTTCATGCGCTTTGAGATGCCGCTTAGCCGAATACGCTATCTGAAATAGGAGCGACGTAAATTGAACAAATGTGATACAAATTCCCTGAAATCTGATATTAAACAAAATATAAAATGATCTAATCGGGTCTCTGATTGCCCTATCATAGAAGTTTAGTAGTGCCCTTTACTCGCCATTCCACGCGCTTTAAGATGCCGCCTAGCCCAGTACGCTATCTGAAATAGGAGCGACGTAAATTGAACAGATGTGATAAAATTTAGCTGACACCTTAAATTAACCATAATATAAAATGATCTAATCGGGTCTCTGTTTGCCCAAGCCTAGAAGTTTAATAGTGCATTTTACTCGCCATTTCATGCGCCTTCAGATGCCTCTTAGCCCAATACGCTATCTGAAATAGGAGCGACGTAAATTGAACAAATGTGATAGAATTTCCCTGAAATCTTATATTAAACAAAATATAAAATGATCTAATCGGGTCACTGATTGCCCTATCATAGAAGTTTAATAGTGCATTTTACTCGCCATTCCACGCGCTTTAAGTTGCCGCCTAGCCCAGTACGCTATCTGAAATAGGAGCGACGTAAATTAAACAAATGTGATAGAATTTTGCTAAATTCTTAAATTAACCATAACATAAAATGATCTAATCGGGTCTCTGTTTGCCCTACCCTAGAAGTTTAATAATGCATTTTACTCGCCATTTCATGCGCTTTGAGATGCCGCTTAGCCCAATACGCTATCTGAAATAGGAGCGACGAAAGTTGAACAAAGGTGATAGAATTTCGCTGAATTATTTTATTAACCAGAATGTAAAATGATCTAATCTGGTCTCTGTTCGCCCTAGCCTAGAAGTTTAATAGTGGATATTACTCGGCATTCCACGCGCTTTAAGATGCCGCCTAGCCCAGTACGCAATCTGAAATGGGAGCGACCTAAATTGAACGAATGTGATAGAATTTTGCTGAATTCTTAAATTAACCATAATATAAAATGATCTAATCGGGTCTCTGCTTGCGCTACCCTAGAAGTTTAATAGTGCATTTTAGTCGCCATTTCATGCGCTTTGAGATGCCGCATCGCCCAATACGCTATCTGAAAGAGGAGCGACGAAAATTAAACAAATGTGATAGAATTTCCCTGAAATCTTATATTAAACAAAATATAAAATGATCTAATCGGGTCTCTGATTGCCGTATCATAGAAGATTAGTAGTGCATTTTGCTCGCCATTCCACGCGCTTTAAGATGCCGCCTAGCCCAGTACGCTACCTGAAATAGGAGCGACGTAAGTTGAACAAATGTGATAGAATTTCGCTGAATTCTTTTATTAACCATAATGTAAAATGATCTGATCGGGTCTCTGTTCGCCCTAGCCTAAATGTTTAAGAGTGCATTTCATTCGCCATTTCATGCGCTTTGAGGTGCCGCTTAGCCGAATACGCTATCTGAATTAGGAGCGACGTAAATTGAACAAATGTGATAGAAATTCCCTGAAATCTGATATTATACAAAATATAAAATGATCTAATCGGGTCTCTGATTGCCCTATCATAGAAGTTTAGTAGTGCATTTTACTCGCCATTCCACGCGCTTTAAGATGCCGCCTAGCCCAGTACGCTATCTGAAATAGGAGCGGCGTAAATTGAACAAGTGTGATAGAATTTTGCTGAATTCTTAAATTAACCATAATATAAAATGATCTAATCGGGTCTCTGATCGCCCTACCATAGAAGTCTAATAGTGCATTTCACTCGCCATTCCACGCGCTTTAAGATGCCGCTTGGCCCAATTCGCTATCTGAAATAGGAGCGACGAAAATTGAACAAATGTGGTATGATTTCGCTGAATTCTTATATTAACCAAAATATAAAATGATCTAATCGGGTCTCTGATTGCCCTATCATAGAAGGCTAATACTGCATTTTACTCGCTATTCCACGCGCTTTAAGCTGGCGGCTAGCCCAGTAGGCTATCTGAAATAGGAGTGACGTAAATTGAACAAATGTGATAGAATTACGCTTAATTCTTATATTAACCGTAATATAAAATGATCTAATCGGGTCTCTGTTTGTCCTACCCTAGAAGTTTAATAGTGCATTTCACTCGTAATTTCATGCGCTTTGAGATGCCGCTTAGCCCAATACGCTATCTGAAATAGGAGCGACGTAAATTGAACAAATGTGATAGAATTTCACTGAAATCTTATATTAACCAAAATATAAAATGATCTAATCGAGTCTCTGCTTGCCCTATCATAGATGTTTAGTAGTGCATTCTACTCGCCATTCCACGCGCTTTAATATGCCGCCTAGCCCAATACGCTATCTGAAATAGGAGGGACGTAAATTGAACGAATGTGATAGAATTTCGCTCAATTCTTAAATTAACCATAATATAAAATGATCTAATCGGGTCTCTGTTTGCCCTACCCTAGAAGTTTAATAGTGCATTTTACTCGCCATTTCATGCGCTTTGTGATGCCGCTTAGCCCAATACGCTATATGAAACGTGAGCGACGTAAATTGAACAAATGTGATAGAATTTTGCTGAATTCTTATATTAACCATAATATAAAATGGTCTAATCGGGTCACTGCTTGTCCTACCCTAGAAGTTTAATAGTGCATTTTACTCGTCATTTCATGCGCTTTGAGATGCCGCTTTGCTCAATACGCTATCTGAAATAGGAGCGACGTAAATTGAACGAATGTGATAGTATTTCGCTGAATTCTTAAATTAACCATAATATAAAATGATCTAGTCGGGTCTCTGTTTGCCCTACCCTAGAACTTTAATAGTGCATTTTACTCCTCATTTCATGCGCTTTGAGATGCCGCTTAGCACAATACGCTATCTGAAATAGGAGCGACGTAAATTGAACGAATGTGATAGTATTTCGCTGAATTCTTAAATTAACCATAATATAAAATGATCTAGTCGGGTCTCTGTTTGCCCTACCCTAGAACTTTAATAGTGCATTTTACTCCTTATTTCATGCGCTTTGAGATGCCGCTTAGCCCAATACGCTATCTGAAATAGGAGCGATAGAAATTGAACAAATGTGATAGAATTTCGCTGAATTCTTATATTAACCAAAATATAAAATGATCTAATCGGGTATCTGATTGCCCTATCATAGAAGTTTAATAGTGCATTTTACTCGCCATTCCACGCGCTTTATGCTGACGCCTAGCCCAGTACGCTATCTGAAATAGGAGCGATATAAGTTGAACAAATGTGATAGAATTTCGCTGAACTCTTTTATTAACCATAATGTAAAATGATCTAATCGGATCTCTGTTCGCCCTATCCTAGAACTTTAATAGTGCATTTTATTCGCCATTTCATACGCTTTGAGGTGCCGCTTTGCCCAATACGCTATCTGAAATAGGAGCGACGTAAATTGAACAAATGTGATAGAATTTCACTGAATTCTTATATTAACCAAAATATAAAATGATCTAATCGGGTCTCCGATTGCCCTATCATAGAAGTTTAGTACTGCATTTTACTCGCCATTCCACGCGCTTTACGTTGCCGCCTAGTCCAGTACGCTATCTCAAGCAGGAGCGGCGGAAGTTGAACAAATGTGATAGAATTACGCCGAATTCTTATATTAACCGTAATATAAAATGTTCTAATCGGGTCTCTGTTTGCCCTACCCTAGAAGTTTAATAGTGCATTTTATTCGCCATTCCATGCGCTTTGAGATGCCGCTTGGCCCAATTCGCTATCTGAAATAGGAGCGACGTAAATTGAACAAATGTGATAGAATTTTGCTGAATTCTTAAATTAACCATAATATTAGATGATGTAATCGGGTCTCTGCTTGCCCTACCCTAGAAGTTTAATAGTGCATTTTACTCGCCATTTCATGCGCTTTGAGATGCCGCTTAGCCCAATACGCTGTCTGAAATACGAGCGACGTAAATTGAACAAATGTGATAGAATTTTGCTGAATTCTTAAATTAACCATAATATAAACTGATCTAATCGGGTATCTGTTTGCCCTACCCTAGAAGCTTAATATTGCATTTTACTCGCCATTTCATGCGCTTGGGCTGCCGCTTAGCCCAATACGCTATCTGAAATAGGAGCGACGTAAATTGAACAATTGCGATAGAATTTCCCTGAAATCTTATATTAAACAAAATATAAAATGATCTAATCGGGTCTCTGATTGCCGTATGATAGAAGTTTAGTAGAGCATTTTATTCGCCATTCCACGCGCTTTAAGATGCCCCCTAGCCCAGTACGCTACCTGAAATAGGAGCGACGTAAGTTGAACAAATGTGGCAGAATTTCGCTGAATTCTTTTATTAACCATAATGTAAAATGATCTGATCGGGTCTCTGTTTGCCCTACCCTAGAAGTTTAATAGTGCATTTTACTCGCCATTTCATGCGCTTTGAGATGCCGCTTAGCCCAATACGCTATATGAAACGTGAGCGACGTAAATTGAACAAATGTGATAGAATTTCGCTGAATTCTTATATTAACCAAAATATAAAATGATCTAATCGGGTCTCTGATTGCCCTATCATAGAAGTTTAATAGTGCATTTTACTCGCCATTCCACGCGCTTTAAGCTGACGCCTAGCCCAGTACGCTATCTGAAATAGGAGCGACGTAAATTGAACAAATGTGATAGAATTTTGCTGAATTCTTAAATTAACCATAATATAAACTGATCTAATCGGGTATCTGTTTGCCCTACCCTAGAAGCTTAATATTGCATTTTACTCGCCATTTCATGCACTTGGGCTACCGCTTAGCCCAATACGCTATCTGAAATAGGAGCGTCGTAAGTTGAAAAAATGTGATAGAATTTCGCTGAAATCTTATATTAAACAAAATATAAAATGATCTAATCGGGTCTCTGATTGCCGTATCATAGAAGTTTAGTAGTGCTTTTTATTCGCCATTCCACGCGCTTTAAGATGCCCCCTAGCCCAGTACGCTACCTGAAATAGGAGCGACGTAAGTTGAACAAATGTGGTAGAATTTCGCTGAATTCTTTTATTAACCATAATGTAAAATGATCTGATCGGGTCTCTGTTCGCCCTAGCCGAGAAGTTTAATAGTGCATTTTATTCGCCATTTCATGCCCTTTGAGATGCCGCTTAGCCCAATACGCTATCTGAAGTAGTAGCGACGTAGATTGAACAAATGTGATAGAATTTCCCTGAATTCTTACATTAACCTTAATGTAAAATGATCTAATCGGGTCTCTGTTCGCCCTACCCTAAAAGTTTAATAGTGCATTTCACTCCACATTTCATGCACTTTGAGATGCCGCTTAGCTCAATAAGCTATCTGAAATAGGAGCGACGTAAATTGAATAAATGTGATGGAATTTCGCTGAATTCTTATATTAACCAAAATATAAAATGATCTAATCGGGTCTCTTATTGCCCTATCATAGAAGCTTAATAGTGAATTTTACTCGCCATTCCACGCGCTTTAAGATGCCGCCACGCCCAGTACGCTATCTGAAATAGGAGCGACGTATATTGAACAAATGTGATAGAATTTTGCTGAATTCTTAAATTAACCATAATATAAAATGATCTAATCGGGTCTCTGTTTGCCCTACCCTAGAAGTTTAATAGTGCATTTTATTCGCCATTCCATGCGCTTTGAGATGCCGCTTGGCCCAACTCGCTATCTGAAATAGGAGCGACGTAAATTGAACAAATGTGATAGGATTTCGCTGAATTCTTATATTAACCAAAATATAAAATGATCTAATCGGGTCTCTGATTGCCCTATCATAGAAGGCTAATAGTGCATTTTACTCGCTATTCCACGCGCTTTAAGATGGCGGCTAGCCCAGTAGGCTATCTGAAATAGGAGTGACGTAAATTGAACAAATGTGATAGAATTACGCTTAATTCTTATATTAACCGTAATATAAAATGATCTAATCGGGTCTCTGTTTGTCCTACCCTAGAAGTTTAATAGTGCATTTCACTTGTAATTTCATGCGCTTTGAGATGCCGCTTAGCCCAATACGCTATCTGAAATACGAGCGACGTAAATTGAACAAATGTGATAGAATTTCACTGAAATCTTATATTAACCAAAATATAAAATGATCTAATCGAGTCTCTGCTTGCCCTACCCTAGATGTTTAATAGTGCATTTTATTCGCCATTCCATGCGCTTTGAGATGCCGCTTGGCCCAATTCGCTATCTGAAATAGGAGCGACGTAAATTGAACGAATGTGATAGAATTTCCGTGAATTCTTATATTAACCTCAATGTAAAATGATCTAATCGGGTCTCTGTTCGCCCTACCATAGAAGTCTTATAGTGCATTTCACTCGCCATTTCATGCGCTTTGAGATGCCGCTTAGCCCAATACGCTATCTGAAATAGGAGCGACGTAAATTGAACAAATGTGATAGAATTTCCCTGAAATCTTATATTAAACAAAATATAAAATGATCTAATCGGGTCTCTGATTGCCCTATCATAGATGTTTAGTAGTGCATTCTACTCGCCATTCCACGCGCTTTAATATGCCGCCTAGCCCAGTACGCTATCTGAAATAGGAGCGACGTAAATTGAACAAATGTGATAAAATTTTGCTGACATTTTAAATTAACCATAATATAAAATGATCTAATCGAGTCTCTGCTTGCCCTACCCTAGAAGTTTAATAGTGCATTTTACTCGTCATTTCATGCGCTTTGAGATGCCGCTTTGCCCAATACGCTATCTGAAATAGGAGCGACGTAAATTGAACGAATGTGATAGAATTTCGCTCAATTCTTAAATTAACCAAAATATAAAATGATCTAATCGGGTCTCTGATTGCCCTAGCATAGAAGTTTAATAGTGCATTTTACTCGCCATTCCGCCCGCTTTAAGATGCCGCATAGCCCAGTTCGCTATCTGAAATATGAGAGACGTAATTTGAACAAATGTGATAGAATTTCGCTGAATTCTTATATTAACCAAAATATAAAATGATCTAACCGGGTCTCTGTTTGCCTTATCCTAGAAGTTTAATAGTGCATTTCACTCGTCATTTCATGCGCTTTGAGATGCCGCTAAGCACAATAAGCTATCTGGAATAGCAGCGACGTAAATTGAACAAATGTGATAGGATTTCTCTGAATTCTTATATTAAACAAAATATAAAATGATCTAATCGGGTCTCCGATTGCCCTATCATAGAAGTTTAGTACTGCATTTTACACGCCATTCCACGCGCTTTACGTTGCCGCCTAGTCCAGTACGCTATCTCAAGCAGGATCGGCGGAAGTTGAACAAATGTGATAGAATTACGCTGAATTCTTATATTAACCGTAATATAAAATGATCTAATCGGGTCTCTGTTTGCCCTACCCTAGAAGTTTAACAGTGCATTTTACTCGCCATTTCATGCGCTTTGAGATGCCGCATTGCCGAATACGCTATCTGAAATAGGAGCGACGTAAATTGAACAAATGTGATAGAATTTCACTGAATTCTTATATTAACCAAAATATAAAATGATCTAATCGGGTCTCTGATTGTCCTAGCATAGAAGTTTAATAGTGCATTTTACTCGCCATTCCGCGCGCTTTAAGATGCCGCATAGCCCAGTTCGCTATCTGAAATATGAGAGACGTAAATTGAACAAATGTGATAGAATTTCGCTGAATTCTTATATTAACCAAAATATAAAATGATCTAATCGGGTCTCTGTTTGCCTTATCCTAGAAGTTTAATAGTGCATTTCACTCGTCATTTCATGCGCTTTGAGATGCCGCTAAGCACAATAAGCTATCTGGAATAGCAGCGACGTAAATTGAACAAATGTGATAGAATTACGCCGCATTCTTATATTAACCGTAATATAAAATGTTCTAATCGGGTCTCTGTTTGCCCTACCCTAGAAGTTTAATAGTGCATTTTATTCGCCATTCCATGCGCTTTGAGATGCCGCTTGGCCCAATTCGCTATCTGAAATAGGAGCGACGTAAATTGAACAAATGTGATAGAATTTTGCTGAATTCTTAAATTAACCATAATATTAGATGATGTAATCGGGTCTCTGCTTGCCCTACCCTAGAAGTTTAATAGTGAATTTTACTCGCCATTTCATGCGCTTTGAGATGCCGCTTAGCCCAATACGCTATCTGAAATAGGAGCGACGTAAATTGAACAAATGTGATAGAATTTTGCTGAATTCTTAAATTAACCATAATATAAACTGATCTAATCGGGTATCTGTTTGCCCTACCCTAGAAGCTTAATACTGCATTTTACTCGCCATTTCATGCGCTTGGGCTGCCGCTTAGCCCAATACGCTATCTGAAATAGGAGCGACGTAAGTTGAAAAAATGTGATAGAATTTCGCTGAATTCTTTTATGAACCATAATGTAAAATGATCTAATCGGGTCTCTGTTCTCCCTAGCCTAGAAGTTTAATAGTGCATTTTATTCTCCATTTCATGCGCTTTGAGATGCCGCTTAGCCCAATACGCTATCTGAAATAGGAGCGACGTAAATTGAACAAATGCGATAGAATTTCCCTGAATTCTTATATTAACCAAAATATAAAATGATCTAATCGGGTCTCTGATTGCCCTATCATAGAAGGCTAATAGTGCATTTTACTCGCTATTCCACGCGCTTTAAGATGGCGGCTAGCCCAGTAGGCTATCTGAAATAGGAGTGACGTAAATTGAACAAATGTGATAGAATTACGCTTAATTCTTATATTAACCATAATATAAAATGATCTAATCGGGTCTCTGTTTGTCCTACCCTAGAAGTTTAATAGTGCATTTCACTCGTAATTTCATGCGCTTTGAGATGCCGCTTAGCCCAATACGCTATCTGAAATAGGAGCGACGTAAATTGAACAAATGTGATAGAATTTCCCTGAATTCTTATATTATCCTTAATGTAAAATGATCTAATCGGGTCTCTGTTCGACCTACCCTAGAAGTTTAATAGTGCATTTCACTCGTCATTTCATGCGCTTTGAGATTCCGCTTAGTCCTATAAGCTATCTGAAATAGGAGCGACGTAAATTGAACAAATGAGATAGAATTTCGCTGAATTCTTATATTAACCAAAATATAAAATGATCTAATCGGGTCTCTGTTTGTCCTACCCTAGAAGTTTAATAGTGCATTTTACTCGCCATTTCTTGCGCTTTGAGATGCCGCTTAGCCTAGTACGCTATCTGAAATAGGAGCGACGTAAGTTGAACAAATGTGATAGAATTACGCTGAATTCTTATATTAACCGTAAAATAAAATGATCTAATCGGGTATCTGTTTGCCTTACCCTAGAAGTTTAATAGTGCATTTTACTCGCCATTTCATGCGCTTTCAGATGCCGCTTAGCCCAATACGCTATCTTTAATAGGAGCGACGTAAATTGAACAAATGTGATAGAATTTCGCTGAATTCT
The DNA here is from genome assembly GCA_916610135.2 of Macropis europaea. Classification (NCBI taxonomy): domain Eukaryota; kingdom Metazoa; phylum Arthropoda; class Insecta; order Hymenoptera; family Melittidae; genus Macropis; species Macropis europaea. The sequence goes on from CAKAJE020001941.1 coordinate 43,139, forward strand.
TAAATTAACCATAATACAAAATGATCTAATCGGGTCTCTGTTTGCCCTACCCTAGAAGTTTAATAGTGCATTTTACTCGCCATTCCATGCGCTTTGAGATGCCGCTTAGCCCAATACGCTATCTGAAATATGAGCGACGTAAATTGAACGAATGTGATAGAATTTCCGTGAATTCTTATATTAACCTCAATGTAAAATGATCTAATCGGGTCTCTGTTCGCCCTGCCATAGAAGTCTTATAGTGCATTTCACTCGCCATTTCATGCGCTTTGAGATGCCGCTTAGCCCAATACGCTATCTGAAATAGGAGCGACGTAAATTGAACAAATGTGATAGAATTTCCCTGAAATCTTATATTAAACAAAATATAAAATGATCTAATCGGGTCTCTGATTGCCCTATCATAGATGTTTAGTAGTGCATTCTACTCGCCATTCCACGCGCTTTAATATGCCGCCTAGCCCAGTACGCTATCTGAAATAGGAGCGACGTAAATTGAACAAATGTGATAAAATTTTGCTGACATCTTAAATTAACCATAATATAAAATGATTTAATCGGGTCTCTGTTTGCCCTACCCTAGAAGTTTAATAGTGCATTTTACTCGCCATTTCATGCGCCTTCAGATGCCGGTTAGCCCAATACGGTATCTGAAATAGGAGCGACGTAAATTGAACAAATGTGATAGAATTTCGCTGGATTCTTAAATTAACCATAATATAAAATGATCTAATCGAGTCTCTGCTTGCCCTACCCTAGAAGTTTAATAGTGCATTTTACTCGTCATTTCATGCGCTTTGAGATGCCGCTTTGCCCAATACGCTATCTGAAATAGGAGCGACGTAAATTGAACGAGTGTGATAGAATTTCACTCAATTCTTAAATTAACCATAATATAAAATGATCTAATCGGGTCTCTGTTTGCCCTACCCTAGAACTTGAATAGTGCATTTTACTCGTCATTTCATGCGCTTTGAGATGCCGCTTAGCCTAATATGCTATCTGAAATAGGAGCGATATAAGTTGAACAAATGTGATAGAATTTCGCTGAACTCTTTTATTAACCATAATGTAAAATGATCTAATCGGATCTCTGTTCGCCCTAGCCTAGAACTTTAATAGTGCATTTTATTCGCCATTTCATACGCTTTGAGATGCCGCATAGCCCAATACGCTATCTGAAATAGGAGCGACGTAAATTGAACAAATGTGATAGAATTTCACTGAATTCTTATATTAACCAAAATATAAAATGATCTAATCGGGTCTCTGATTGCCCTAGCATAGAAGTTTAATAGTGCATTTTACTCGCCATTCCGCGCGCTTTAAGATGCCGCATAGCCCAGTTCGCTATCTGAAATATGAGATACGTAAATTGAACAAATGTGATAGAATTTCGCTGAATTCTTATATTAACCAAAATATAAAATGATCTAATCGGGTCTCTGTTTGCCTTATCGTAGAAGTTTAATAGTGCATTTCACTCGTCATTTCATGCGCTTTGAGATGCCGCTAAGCACAATAAGCTGTCTGGAATAGCAGCGACGTAAATTGAACAAATGTGATAGAATTACGCCGCATTCTTATATTAACCGTAATATAAAATGTTCTAATCGGGTCTCTGTTTGCCTTATCCTAGAAGTTTAATAGTGCATTTCACTCGTCATTTCATGCGCTTTGAGATGCCGCTAAGCACAATAAGCTATCTGGAATAGCAGCGACGTAAATTGAACAAATGTGATAGAATTACGCCGCATTCTTATATTAACCGTAATATAAAATGTTCTAATCGGGTCTCTGTTTGCCCTACCCTAGAAGTTTAATAGTGCATTTTATTCGCCATTCCATGCGCTTTGAGATGCCGCTTGGCCCAATTCGCTATCTGAAATAGGAGCGACGTAAATTGAACAAATGTGATAGAATTTTGCTGAATTCTTAAATTAACCATAATATTAGATGATGTAATCGGGTCTCTGCTTGCCCTACCCTAGAAGTTTAATAGTGCATTTTACTCGCCATTTCATGCGCTTTGAGATGCCGCTTAGCCCAATACGCTATCTGAAATAGGAGCGACGTAAATTGAACAAATGTGCTAGAATTTTGCTGAATTCTTAAATTAACCATAATATAAACTGATCTAATCGGGTATGTGTTTGCCCTACCCTAGAAGCTTAATATTGCATTTTACTCGCCATTTCATGCGCTTGGGCTGCCGCTTAGCCCAATACGCTATCTGAAATAGGAGCGACGTAAGTTGAAAAAATGTGATAGAATTTCGCTGAATTCTTTTATGAACCATAATGTAAAATGATCTAATCGGGTCTCTGTTCTCCCTAGCCTAGAAGTTTAATAGTGCATTTTCTTCTCCATTTCATGCGCTTTGAGATGCCGCTTAGCCCAATACGCTATCTGAAATAGGAGCGACGTAAATTGAACAAATGCGATAGAATTTCCCTGAAATCTTATATTAAACAAAATATAAAATGATCTAATCGGGTCTCTGATTGCCGTATCATAGAAGTTTAGTAGTGCATTTTATTCGCCATTCCACGCGCTTTAAGATGCCCGATAGCCCAGTACGCTACCTGAAATAGGAGCGACGTAAGTTGAACAAATGTGGTAGAATTTTGCTGAATTCTTTTATTAACCATAATGTAAAATGATCTGATCGGGTCTCTGTTCGCCCTAGCCGAGAAGTTTAATAGTGCATTTTATTCGCCATTTCATGCCCTTTGAGATGCCGCTTAGCCCAATACGCTATCTGAAGTAGTAGCGACGTAGATTGAACAAATGTGATAGAATTTCCCTGAATTCTTACATTAACCTTAATGTAAAATGATTTAATCGGGTCTCTGTTCGCCCTACCCTAAAAGTTTAATAGTGCATTTCACTCCACATTTCATGCGCTTTGAGATGCCGCTTAGCTCAATAAGCTATCTGAAATAGGAGCGACGTAAATTGAATAAATGTGATGGAATTTCGCTTAATTCTTATATTAACCAAAATATAAAATGATCTAATCGGGTCTCTTATTGCCCTATCATAGAAGGTTAATAGTGCATTTTACTCGCCATTCCACGCGCTTTAATGTGCCGCCTAGCCCAGTACGCTATCTGAAATACGAACGACGTAAATTGAACAAAAGTGATAGAATTTTGCTGAATGATTAAATTAACCATTATATAAAATGATCTAATCGGGTCTCTGTTTGCCCTACCCTAGAAGTTTAATAGTGCATTTTACTCGCCATTTCATGCGCTTTGAGATGCCGCTTAGCCCAATACGCTATCTGAAATAGGAGCGATAGAAATTGAACAAATGTGATAGAATTTCGCTGAATTCTTATATTAACCAAAATATAAAATGATCTAATCGGGTCTCTGATTGCCCTATCATAGAAGTTTAATAGTGCATTTTACTCGACATTCCGCGCGCTTTAAGATGCCGCCTAGCCCAGTACGCTATCTGAAATAGGAGCGACGTAAATTGAACAAATGTGATTGAATTTTGCTGAATTCTTAAATTAACCATAATATAAAATGATCTAATCGGGTCTCAGTTTGCCCTACCCTAGAAGTTTAATAGTGCGTTTTATTCGCCATTCCATGCGCTTTGAGATGCCGCTTGGCCCAATTCGCTATCTGAAATAGGAGCGACGTAAATTGAACAAATGTGATAGGATTTCGCTGAATTCTTATATTAACCAAAATATAAAATGATCTAATCGGGTCTCTGATTGCCCTATCATAGAAGGCTAATAGTGCATTTTACTCGCTATTCCACGCGCTTTAAGATGGCGGCTAGCCCAGTAGGCTATCTGAAATAGGAGTGACGTAAATTGAACAAATGTGATAGAATTACGCTTAATTCTTATATTAACCATAATATAAAATGATCTAATCGGGTCTCTGTTTGTCCTACCCTAGAAGTTTAATAGTGCATTTCACTCGTAATTTCATGCGCTTTGAGATGCCGCTTAGCCCAATACGCTATCTGAAATAGGAGCGACGTAAATTGAACAAATGTGATAGAATTTCCCTGAATTCTTATATTACCCTTAATGTAAAATGATCTAATCGGGTCTCTGTTCGACCTACCCTAGAAGTTTAATAGTGCATTTCACTCGTCATTTCATGCGCTTTGAGATTCCGCTTAGCCCTATAAGCTATCTGAAATAGGAGCGACGTAAATTGAATAAATGTGATAGAATTTCGCTGAATTCTTATATTAACCAAATTATAAAATGATCTAATCGGGTCTCTGATGTCCCTATTATAGAAGTTCAATAGTGCATTTTACTCGCCATTCCACGCGCTTTAAGATGCCGCTTAGTCCAGTACGCTATCCGAAATAGGAGCGACGTAAATTGAACAAATGTGATGGAATTACGCTTAATTCTTATATTAACATTAATATAAAATGATCTAATCGGGTCTCTGATTGCCCTATCATAGAAGGCTAATAGTGCATTTTACTCGCCATTCCACGCGCTTTAAGATGCCGCCTCGCCCAGTACGCTATCTGAAATAGGAGCGACGTAAATTGAACAAATGTGATAGAATTTTGCTGAATTCTTAAATTAACCATAATATAAAATGATCTAATCGGGTCTCTGTTTGCCCTACCCTAGAAGATTAATAGTGCATTTCACTCGTAATTTCATGCGCTTTGAGATGCCGCTTAGCCCAATACGCTATCTGAAATAGGAGCGACGTAAATTGAACAAATGTGATAGAATTTCCCTGAATTCTTATATTAACCAAAATATAAAATGATCTAATCGGGTCTCTGATTGCCCTATCATAGAAGGCTAATAGTGCATTTTACTCGCTATTCCACGCGCTTTAAGATGGCGGCTAACCCAGTAGGCTATCTGAAATAGGAGTGACGTAAATTGAACAAATGTGATAGAATTACGCTTAATTCTTATATTAACCGTAATATAAAATGATCTAATCGGGTCTCTGTTTGTCCTACCCTAGAAGTTTAATAGTGCATTTGACTCGTAATTTCATGCGCTTTGAGATGCCGCTTAGCCCAATACGCTATCTGAAATAGGAGCGACGTAAATTGAACAAATGTGATAGAATTTCCCTGAATTCTTATATTATCCTTAATGTAAAATGATCTAATCGGGTCTCTGTTCGACCTACCCTAGAAGTTTAATAGTGCATTTCACTCGTCATTTCATGCGCTTTGAGATTCCGCTTAGCCCTATAAGCTATCTGAAATAGGAGCGACGTAAATTGAATAAATGTGATAGAATTTCGCTGAATTCTTATATTAACCAAATTATAAAATGATCTAATCGGGTCTCTGATGTCCCTATTATAGAAGTTCAATAGTGCATTTTACTCGCCATTCCACGCGCTTTAAGATGCCGCTTAGTCCAGTACGCTATCCGAAATAGGAGCGACGTAAATTGAACAAATGTGATGGAATTACGCTTAATTCTTATATTAACATTAATATAAAATGATCTAATAGGGTCTCTGATTGCCCTATCATAGAAGGCTAATAGTGCATTTTACTCGCCATTCCACGCGCTTTAAGATGCCGCCTCGCCCAGTACGCTATCTGAAATAGGAGCGACGTAAATTGAACAAATGTGATAGAATTTTGCTGAATTCTTAAATTAACCATAATATAAAATGATCTAATCGGGTCTCTGTTTGCCCTACCCTAGAAGATTAATAGTGCATTTCACTCGTAATTTCATGCGCTTTGAGATGCCGCTTAGCCCAATACGCTATCTGAAATAGGAGCGACGTAAATTGAACAAATGTGATAGAATTTCCCTGAATTCTTATATTAACCAAAATATAAAATGATCTAATCGGGTCTCTGATTGCCCTATCATAGAAGTTTAATAGTGCATTTTACTCGCCATTCCACGCGCTTTAAGATGCCGCCTAGCCCAGTACGCTATCTGAAAGAGGAGCGACGTAAGTTGAACAAATGTGACAGAATTACGCTGAATTCTTATATTACCCTTAATGTGAAATGATCTAATCTGGTCTCGGTTCGCCCTACCCTAGAAGTTTAATAGTGCATTTCACTCGTCATTTCATGCGCTTTGAAATGCCGCTTAGCTCAATAAGCTATCTGAAATAGGAGCGACGTAAATTGAACAAATGTGATAGAATTTCGCTGAATTCTTATATTAACCAAAATATAAAATGATCTAATCGGGTCTCTGATTGCCCTATCATAGAAGCTTAATAGTGCATTTTACTGGCCATTCCGCGCGCTTTAAGATACCGCCTAGCCCAGTATGCTATCTGAAATAGGAACTACGTAAATTGAACAAATGTGATAGAATTTTGCTGAATTCTTAAATTAAGCATAATATAAAATGATCTAATCGGGTCTCTGACTGCCCTACACTAGAAGTATAATAGTGCATTTTACTCGCCATTTCATGCGCTTTGAGATGCCGCTTAGCCCAATACGCTATCTGAAACAGGAGCGACGTAAATTAAACAAATGTAATAGAATTTCGCTGAATTCTTATATTAACCAAAATACAAAATGATCTAATCGGGTCTCTGATTGCCCTACCCTAGAAGTTTAATAGTGCATTTTACTCGCCATGTCTTGCGCTTTGAGATGCAGCTTACCCCAATACGCTATCTGAAATAGGAGCGACGTAAATTGAACAAATGTGATAGAATTTCGCTGAATTCTGAAATTATCCATAATATAAAATGATCTAATCGGGTCTCTGTTTGCACTACCCTAGAAGTTTAATAGTGCATTTTACTCGCCCTTCCACGCGCTTTAAGATGCCGCCTAGCCCAGTACGCTATCTCAAGCAGGTGCGGCGTAAGTTGAACAAATGTGATAGAATTACGCAGAATTCTTATATTATCCGTAATATAAAATGATCTAATCGGATCTCTGTTTGCCTTATCCTAGCAGTTTAATAGTACATCTTACTCGCCATTTCATGCGCTTTGAGATGCCGCCTAGCCCAATACGCTATCTGAAATAGGAGAGACGTAAATTGAACAAATGTGTTAGAATTTCCCTGAATTCTTATATTAACCATAATGTAAAATGATCTAATCGGGTCTCTGTTCGCCCTGCCCTAGAAGTTTAATAGTGCATTTCACTCCTCATTTCATGCGCTTTGAGATGCCGCTTAGCTCAATAAGCTATCTGAAATAGGAGCGACGTAAATTGAAAAAATGTGATAGAATTTTGCTGAATTCTTAAATTAACCATTATATAAAATGATCTAATCGGGTCTCTGTTTGCCCTACCCTAGAAGTTTAATAGTGCATTTTCCTCGCCATTCCACGCGCTTTAAGATGCCGCCTAGCCCAGTACGCTATCTGAAAGAGGAGCGACGTAAGTTGAACAAATGTGATAGAATTACGCTGAATTCTTATATTAACCGTAATATAAAATGATCTAATCGGGTCTCTGTTTGCCTTATCCTAGAAGTTTAATAGTGCATTTTACTCGCCATTCCACGCGCTTTATGATGCAGCCTAGCCCAGTACGCTATCTGAAATAGGAGCGACGTAAATTGAACAAATGTGTTAGAATTTCACTGAATTCTTATATTAACCAAAATATAAAATGATCTAATCGGGTCTCTGATAGCCCTATCATAGAAGTTTAATAGTGCATTATACTCGCCATTTCATGCGCTTTCAGATGCCGCTTAGCCCAATACGCTATCTTTAATAGGAGCGACGTAAATTGAACAAATGTGATAGAATTTCGCTGAATTCTTAAATTAACCATAATACAAAATGATCTAATCGGGTCTCTGTTTGCCCTACCCTAGAAGTTTAATAGTGCATTTTACTCGCCATTCCATGCGCTTTGAGATGCCGCTTAGCCCAATACGCTATCTGAAATATGAGCGACGTAAATTGAACAAATGTGATAGAATTTCGTTGAATTCTTAAATTAACCATAATATACAATGATCTAATCGGGTCTCTGTTCGCCCTAGCCTAGAAGTTTAATAGTGCATTTTACCCGCCATTTCATGCGCTTTGAGATGCCGCTTAGCCCAATACGCTATCTGAAATAGGAGCGACGTAAATTGAACAAATGTGATAGAATTTCGCTGAATTCTTAAGTGAACCATAATACAAAATGATCTAATCGGGTCTCTGTTTGCCGTACCCTAGAAGTATAATAGTGCATTTTACTCGACATTTCATGCGCTTTAAGATGCCGCCTAGCCCAGTACGCTATCTGAAATAGGAGCGACGTAAATTGAACAAATGTGATAGAATTTCGCTGAATCCTTATATTAACCAAAATATAAAATGATCTGATCGGGTCTCTTATTGCCCTATCATAGAAGTTTCATAGTGCATTTTACTCGCCCTTCCACGCGCTTTAAGATGCCGTCTAGCCCAGTACGCTATCTGAAATAGGAGCGGCGTAAGTTGAACAAATGTGATACTATTACGCTGAATTCTTATATTATCCATAATATAAAATGATATAATCGGGTCTGTGCTTGCGTTACCCTAGAAGTTTAATAGTGCATTTTACCCGCCATTTCATGCGCTTTGAGATGCCGCTTAGCCCAATACGCTATCTGAAATAGGAGCGACGTAAGTTGAACAAATGTGATAGAATTTCGCTGAATTCTTTTATTAACCATAATGTAAAATGATCTAATCGGGTCTCTGTTCGCCCCAGCCTAGAAGTTCAATAGTGGATGTTACTCGCCATTCCACGCGCTTTAAGATGCCGCCTAGCCCAGTACGCTATCTGAAATAGGAGCGACGTAAATTGAACAAATGTGATAGAATTTGGCTGAATTCTTATATAAACCAAAATATAAAATGATCTAATCGGGTCTCTGATTGCCCTATCATCGAAGTTTAATAGTGCATTTTACTCGCCATTCCGCACGCTTTAAGATGCCGCCTAGCCCAGTACGCTATCTGAAATAGGAACGACGTAAATTGAACAAATGTGACAGAATTTTGCTAAATTCTTAAATTAACCATAATACAAAATGATCTAATCGGGTCTCTGTTTGCCGTACCCTAGAAGTATAATAGTGCATTTTACTCGACATTTCATGCGCTTTGAGATGCCGCTTAGCCCAGTACGCTATCTTAAATAGGAGCGACGTAAATTGAACAAATGTGATAGAATTTCGCTGAATTCTTAAATTAACCATAATACAAAATGATCTAATCGGGTCTCTGTTTGCCCTACCCTAGAAGTTTAATAGTGCATTTTACTCGCCATTCCATGCGCTTTGAGACGCCGCTTAGCCCAATACGCTATCTGAAATATGAGCGACGTCAATTGAACAAATGTGATAGAATTTGGCTGAATTCTTATATAAACCAAAATATAAAATGATCTAATCGGGTCTCTGATTTCCCTATCATCGAAGTTTAATAGTGCATTTTACTCGCCATTCCGCACGCTTTGAGATGCCGCTTAGCCTAGTACGCTATCTGAAATAGGAGCGACGTAAGTTGAACAAATGTGATAGAATTACGCTGAATTCTTATATTAACCGTAAAATAAAATGATCTAATCGGGTATCTGTTTGCCTTACCCTAGAAGTTTAATAGTGCATTTTACTCGCCATTTCATGCGCTTTCAGATGCCGCTTAGCCCAATACGCTATCTTTAATAGGAGCGACGTAAATTGAACAAATGTGATAGAATTTCGCTGAATTCTTAAATTAACCATAATACAAAATGATCTAATCGGGTCTCTGTTTGCCCTACCCTAGAAGTTTAATAGTGCATTTTACTCGCCATTCCATGCGCTTTGAGATGCCGCTTAGCCCAATACGCTATCTGAAATATGAGCGACGTAAATTGAACGAATGTGATAGAATTTCCGTGAATTCTTATATTAACCTCAATGTAAAATGATCTAATCGGGTCTCTGTTCGCCCTGCCATAGAAGTCTTATAGTGCATTTCACTCGCCATTTCATGCGCTTTGAGATGCCGCTTAGCCCAATACGCTATCTGAAATAGGAGCGACGTAAATTGAACAAATGTGATAGAATTTCCCTGAAATCTTATATTAAACAAAATATAAAATGATCTAATCGGGTCTCTGATTGCCCTATCATAGATGTTTAGTAGTGCATTCTACTCGCCATTCCACGCGCTTTAATATGCCGCCTAGCCCAGTACGCTATCTGAAATAGGAGCGACGTAAATTGAACAAATGTGATAAAATTTTGCTGACATCTTAAATTAACCATAATATAAAATGATTTAATCGGGTCTCTGTTTGCCCTACCCTAGAAGTTTAATAGTGCATTTTACTCGCCATTTCATGCGCCTTCAGATGCCGGTTAGCCCAATACGGTATCTGAAATAGGAGCGACGTAAATTGAACAAATGTGATAGAATTTCGCTGGATTCTTAAATTAACCATAATATAAAATGATCTAATCGAGTCTCTGCTTGCCCTACCCTAGAAGTTTAATAGTGCATTTTACTCGTCATTTCATGCGCTTTGAGATGCCGCTTTGCCCAATACGCTATCTGAAATAGGAGCGACGTAAATTGAACGAGTGTGATAGAATTTCACTCAATTCTTAAATTAACCATAATATAAAATGATCTAATCGGGTCTCTGTTTGCCCTACCCTAGAACTTGAATAGTGCATTTTACTCGTCATTTCATGCGCTTTGAGATGCCGCTTAGCCTAATATGCTATCTGAAATAGGAGCGATATAAGTTGAACAAATGTGATAGAATTTCGCTGAACTCTTTTATTAACCATAATGTAAAATGATCTAATCGGATCTCTGTTCGCCCTAGCCTAGAACTTTAATAGTGCATTTTATTCGCCATTTCATACGCTTTGAGATGCCGCATAGCCCAATACGCTATCTGAAATAGGAGCGACGTAAATTGAACAAATGTGATAGAATTTCACTGAATTCTTATATTAACCAAAATATAAAATGATCTAATCGGGTCTCTGATTGCCCTAGCATAGAAGTTTAATAGTGCATTTTACTCGCCATTCCGCGCGCTTTAAGATGCCGCATAGCCCAGTTCGCTATCTGAAATATGAGATACGTAAATTGAACAAATGTGATAGAATTTCGCTGAATTCTTATATTAACCAAAATATAAAATGATCTAATCGGGTCTCTGTTTGCCTTATCGTAGAAGTTTAATAGTGCATTTCACTCGTCATTTCATGCGCTTTGAGATGCCGCTAAGCACAATAAGCTGTCTGGAATAGCAGCGACGTAAATTGAACAAATGTGATAGAATTACGCCGCATTCTTATATTAACCGTAATATAAAATGTTCTAATCGGGTCTCTGTTTGCCTTATCCTAGAAGTTTAATAGTGCATTTCACTCGTCATTTCATGCGCTTTGAGATGCCGCTAAGCACAATAAGCTATCTGGAATAGCAGCGACGTAAATTGAACAAATGTGATAGAATTACGCCGCATTCTTATATTAACCGTAATATAAAATGTTCTAATCGGGTCTCTGTTTGCCCTACCCTAGAAGTTTAATAGTGCATTTTATTCGCCATTCCATGCGCTTTGAGATGCCGCTTGGCCCAATTCGCTATCTGAAATAGGAGCGACGTAAATTGAACAAATGTGATAGAATTTTGCTGAATTCTTAAATTAACCATAATATTAGATGATGTAATCGGGTCTCTGCTTGCCCTACCCTAGAAGTTTAATAGTGAATTTTACTCGCCATTTCATGCGCTTTGAGATGCCGCTTAGCCCAATACGCTATCTGAAATAGGAGCGACGTAAATTGAACAAATGTGCTAGAATTTTGCTGAATTCTTAAATTAACCATAATATAAACTGATCTAATCGGGTATGTGTTTGCCCTACCCTAGAAGCTTAATATTGCATTTTACTCGCCATTTCATGCGCTTGGGCTGCCGCTTAGCCCAATACGCTATCTGAAATAGGAGCGACGTAAGTTGAAAAAATGTGATAGAATTTCGCTGAATTCTTTTATGAACCATAATGTAAAATGATCTAATCGGGTCTCTGTTCTCCCTAGCCTAGAAGTTTAATAGTGCATTTTCTTCTCCATTTCATGCGCTTTGAGATGCCGCTTAGCCCAATACGCTATCTGAAATAGGAGCGACGTAAATTGAACAAATGCGATAGAATTTCCCTGAAATCTTATATTAAACAAAATATAAAATGATCTAATCGGGTCTCTGATAACCGTATCATAGAAGTTTAGTAGTGCATTTTATTCGCCATTCCACGCGCTTTAAGATGCCCGATAGCCCAGTACGCTACCTGAAATAGGAGCGACGTAAGTTGAACAAATGTGGTAGAATTTTGCTGAATTCTTTTATTAACCATAATGTAAAATGATCTGATCGGGTCTCTGTTCGCCCTAGCCGAGAAGTTTAATAGTGCATTTTATTCGCCATTTCATGCCCTTTGAGATGCCGCTTAGCCCAATACGCTATCTGAAGTAGTAGCGACGTAGATTGAACAAATGTGATAGAATTTCCCTGAATTCTTACATTAACCTTAATGTAAAATGATTTAATCGGGTCTCTGTTCGCCCTACCCTAAAAGTTTAATAGTGCATTTCACTCCACATTTCATGCGCTTTGAGATGCCGCTTAGCTCAATAAGCTATCTGAAATAGGAGCGACGTAAATTGAATAAATGTGATGGAATTTCGCTTAATTCTTATATTAACCAAAATATAAAATGATCTAATCGGGTCTCTTATTGCCCTATCATAGAAGGTTAATAGTGCATTTTACTCGCCATTCCACGCGCTTTAATGTGCCGCCTAGCCCAGTACGCTATCTGAAATACGAACGACGTAAATTGAACAAAAGTGATAGAATTTTGCTGAATGATTAAATTAACCATTATATAAAATGATCTAATCGGGTCTCTGTTTGCCCTACCCTAGAAGTTTAATAGTGCATTTTACTCGCCATTTCATGCGCTTTGAGATGCCGCTTAGCCCAATACGCTATCTGAAATAGGAGCGATAGAAATTGAACAAATGTGATAGAATTTCGCTGAATTCTTATATTAACCAAAATATAAAATGATCTAATCGGGTCTCTGATTGCCCTATCATAGAAGTTTAATAGTGCATTTTACTCGACATTCCGCGCGCTTTAAGATGCCGCCTAGCCCAGTACGCTATCTGAAATAGGAGCGACGTAAATTGAACAAATGTGATTGAATTTTGCTGAATTCTTAAATTAACCATAATATAAAATGATCTAATCGGGTCTCAGTTTGCCCTACCCTAGAAGTTTAATAGTGCGTTTTATTCGCCATTCCATGCGCTTTGAGATGCCGCTTGGCCCAATTCGCTATCTGAAATAGGAGCGACGTAAATTGAACAAATGTGATAGGATTTCGCTGAATTCTTATATTAACCAAAATATAAAATGATCTAATCGGGTCTCTGATTGCCCTATCATAGAAGGCTAATAGTGCATTTTACTCGCTATTCCACGCGCTTTAAGATGGCGGCTAGCCCAGTAGGCTATCTGAAATAGGAGTGACGTAAATTGAACAAATGTGATAGAATTACGCTTAATTCTTATATTAACCATAATATAAAATGATCTAATCGGGTCTCTGTTTGTCCTACCCTAGAAGTTTAATAGTGCATTTCACTCGTAATTTCATGCGCTTTGAGATGCCGCTTAGCCCAATACGCTATCTGAAATAGGAGCGACGTAAATTGAACAAATGTGATAGAATTTCCCTGAATTCTTATATTACCCTTAATGTAAAATGATCTAATCGGGTCTCTGTTCGACCTACCCTAGAAGTTTAATAGTGCATTTCACTCGTCATTTCATGCGCTTTGAGATTCCGCTTAGCCCTATAAGCTATCTGAAATAGGAGCGACGTAAATTGAATAAATGTGATAGAATTTCGCTGAATTCTTATATTAACCAAATTATAAAATGATCTAATCGGGTCTCTGATGTCCCTATTATAGAAGTTCAATAGTGCATTTTACTCGCCATTCCACGCGCTTTAAGATGCCGCTTAGTCCAGTACGCTATCCGAAATAGGAGCGACGTAAATTGAACAAATGTGATGGAATTACGCTTAATTCTTATATTAACATTAATATAAAATGATCTAATCGGGTCTCTGATTGCCCTATCATAGAAGGCTAATAGTGCATTTTACTCGCCATTCCACGCGCTTTAAGATGCCGCCTCGCCCAGTACGCTATCTGAAATAGGAGCGACGTAAATTGAACAAATGTGATAGAATTTTGCTGAATTCTTAAATTAACCATAATATAAAATGATCTAATCGGGTCTCTGTTTGCCCTACCCTAGAAGATTAATAGTGCATTTCACTCGTAATTTCATGCGCTTTGAGATGCCGCTTAGCCCAATACGCTATCTGAAATAGGAGCGACGTAAATTGAACAAATGTGATAGAATTTCCCTGAATTCTTATATTAACCAAAATATAAAATGATCTAATCGGGTCTCTGATTGCCCTATCATAGAAGGCTAATAGTGCATTTTACTCGCTATTCCACGCGCTTTAAGATGGCGGCTAACCCAGTAGGCTATCTGAAATAGGAGTGACGTAAATTGAACAAATGTGATAGAATTACGCTTAATTCTTATATTAACCGTAATATAAAATGATCTAATCGGGTCTCTGTTTGTCCTACCCTAGAAGTTTAATAGTGCATTTGACTCGTAATTTCATGCGCTTTGAGATGCCGCTTAGCCCAATACGCTATCTGAAATAGGAGCGACGTAAATTGAACAAATGTGATAGAATTTCCCTGAATTCTTATATTATCCTTAATGTAAAATGATCTAATCGGGTCTCTGTTCGACCTACCCTAGAAGTTTAATAGTGCATTTCACTCGTCATTTCATGCGCTTTGAGATTCCGCTTAGCCCTATAAGCTATCTGAAATAGGAGCGACGTAAATTGAATAAATGTGATAGAATTTCGCTGAATTCTTATATTAACCAAATTATAAAATGATCTAATCGGGTCTCTGATGTCCCTATTATAGAAGTTCAATAGTGCATTTTACTCGCCATTCCACGCGCTTTAAGATGCCGCTTAGTCCAGTACGCTATCCGAAATAGGAGCGACGTAAATTGAACAAATGTGATGGAATTACGCTTAATTCTTATATTAACATTAATATAAAATGATCTAATCGGGTCTCTGATTGCCCTATCATAGAAGGCTAATAGTGCATTTTACTCGCCATTCCACGCGCTTTAAGATGCCGCCTCGCCCAGTACGCTATCTGAAATAGGAGCGACGTAAATTGAACAAATGTGATAGAATTTTGCTGAATTCTTAAATTAACCATAATATAAAATGATCTAATCGGGTCTCTGTTTGCCCTACCCTAGAAGATTAATAGTGCATTTCACTCGTAATTTCATGCGCTTTGAGATGCCGCTTAGCCCAATACGCTATCTGAAATAGGAGCGACGTAAATTGAACAAATGTGATAGAATTTCCCTGAATTCTTATATTAACCAAAATATAAAATGATCTAATCGGGTCTCTGATTGCCCTATCATAGAAGTTTAATAGTGCATTTTACTCGCCATTCCACGCGCTTTAAGATGCCGCCTAGCCCAGTACGCTATCTGAAAGAGGAGCGACGTAAGTTGAACAAATGTGATAGAATTACGCTGAATTCTTATATTAACCGTAATATAAAATGATCTAATCGGGTCTCTGTTTGCCTTATCCTAGAAGTTTAATAGTGCATTTTACTCGCCATTCCACGCGCTTTATGATGCAGCCTAGCCCAGTACGCTATCTGAAATAGGAGCGACGTAAATTGAACAAATGTGTTAGAATTTCACTGAATTCTTATATTAACCAAAATATAAAATGATCTAATCGGGTCTCTGATAGCCCTATCATAGAAGTTTAATAGTGCATTATACTCGCCATTTCATGCGCTTTCAGATGCCGCTTAGCCCAATACGCTATCTTTAATAGGAGCGACGTAAATTGAACAAATGTGATAGAATTTCGCTGAATTCTTAAATTAACCATAATACAAAATGATCTAATCGGGTCTCTGTTCGCCCTACCCTAGAAGTTTAATAGTGCATTTTACTCGCCATTCCATGCGCTTTGAGATGCCGCTTAGCCCAATACGCTATCTGAAATATGAGCGACGTAAATTGAACAAATGTGATAGAATTTCGTTGAATTCTTAAATTAACCATAATATACAATGATCTAATCGGGTCTCTGTTCGCCCTAGCCTAGAAGTTTAATAGTGCATTTTACCCGCCATTTCATGCGCTTTGAGATGCCGCTTAGCCCAATACGCTATCTGAAATAGGAGCGACGTAAATTGAACAAATGTGATAGAATTTCGCTGAATTCTTAAGTGAACCATAATACAAAATGATCTAATCGGGTCTCTGTTTGCCGTACCCTAGAAGTATAATAGTGCATTTTACTCGACATTTCATGCGCTTTAAGATGCCGCCTAGCCCAGTACGCTATCTGAAATAGGAGCGACGTAAATTGAACAAATGTGACAGAATTTCGCTGAATCCTTATATTAACCAAAATATAAAATGATCTGATCGGGTCTCTTATTGCCCTATCATAGAAGTTTCATAGTGCATTTTACTCGCCCTTCCACGCGCTTTAAGATGCCGTCTAGCCCAGTACGCTATCTGAAATAGGAGCGGCGTAAGTTGAACAAATGTGATACTATTACGCTGAATTCTTATATTATCCATAATATAAAATGATATAATCGGGTCTGTGCTTGCGTTACCCTAGAAGTTTAATAGTGCATTTTACCCGCCATTTCATGCGCTTTGAGATGCCGCTTAGCCCAATACGCTATCTGAAATAGGAGCGACGTAAGTTGAACAAATGTGATAGAATTTCGCTGAATTCTTTTATTAACCATAATGTAAAATGATCTAATCGGGTCTCTGTTCGCCCCAGCCTAGAAGTTCAATAGTGGATGTTACTCGCCATTCCACGCGCTTTAAGATGCCGCCTAGCCCAGTACGCTATCTGAAATAGGAGCGACGTAAATTGAACAAATGTGATAGAATTTGGCTGAATTCTTATATAAACCAAAATATAAAATGATCTAATCGGGTCTCTGATTTCCCTATCATCGAAGTTTAATAGTGCATTTTACTCGCCATTCCGCACGCTTTAAGATGCCGCCTAGCCCAGTACGCTATCTGAAATAGGAACGACGTAAATTGAACAAATGTGACAGAATTTTGCTAAATTCTTAAATTAACCATAATACAAAATGATCTAATCGGGTCTCTGTTTGCCGTACCCTAGAAGTATAATAGTGCATTTTACTCGACATTTCATGCGCTTTGAGATGCCGCTTAGCCCAGTACGCTATCTTAAATAGGAGCGACGTAAATTGAACAAATGTGATAGAATTTCGCTGAATTCTTAAATTAACCATAATACAAAATGATCTAATCGGGTCTCTGTTTGCCCTACCCTAGAAGTTTAATAGTGCATTTTACTCGCCATTCCATGCGCTTTGAGACGCCGCTTAGCCCAATACGCTATCTGAAATATGAGCGACGTCAATTGAACAAATGTGATAGAATTTCGCTGAATTCTTATATTAACCTTAACGTTAAATGATCTAATCGGGTCTCTGTTCGCCCTACCCTAGAAGTTTAATAGTGCATTTCACTCGCTATTCCACGCGCTTTAAGATGCCGGCTAGCCCAGTAGGCTATCTGAAATAGGAGTGACGTAAATTGAACAAATGTGATAGAATTACGCTTAATTCTTATATTAACCGTAATATAAAATGATCTAATCGGGTCTCTCTTTGCATTACCCTAGCAGTTTAATAGTGCATTTTACTCGCCATTTCATGGGCATTGAGATGCCGCTTAGCCTAATACGCTATCTGAAATAGGAGCGACGTAAATTGAACAAATGTGATAGAATTTCGTTGAATTCTTAAATTAACCATAATATACAATGATCTAATCGGGTCTCTGTTCGCCCTAGCCTAGAAGTTTAATAGTGCATTTTACCCGCCATTTCATGCGCTTTGAGATGCCGCTTAGCCCAATACGCTATCTGAAATAGGAGCGACGTAAATTGAACAAATGTGATAGAATTTCGCTGAATTCTTAAATTAACCATAATACAAAATGATCTAATCGGGTCTCTGTTTGCCGTACCCTAGAAGTATAATAGTGCATTTTACTCGACATTTCATGCGCTTTAAGATGCCGCCTAGCCCAGTACGCTATCTGAAATAGGAGCGACGTAAATTGAACAAATGTGACAGAATTTCGCTGAATCCTTATATTAACCAAAATATAAAATGATCTGATCGGGTCTCTTATTGCCCTATCATAGAAGTTTCATAGTGCATTTTACTCGCCCTTCCACGCGCTTTAAGATGCCGTCTAGCCCAGTACGCTATCTGAAATAGGAGCGGCGTAAGTTGAACAAACGTGATACTATTATGCTGAATTCTTATATTATCCATAATATAAAATGATATAATCGGGTCTGTGCTTGCGTTACCCTAGAAGTTTAATAGTGCATTTCACTCGTCATTTCATGCGCTTTCAGATGCCGCTTAGCCCAATACACTATCTGAAATAGGAGCGACGTAAATTTAACAAATGTGATAGAATTTCGCTGAATTCTTTTATTAACCATAATGTAATATGACCTAATCGGGTCTCTGTTTGCCTTACCCTAGAAGTTTAACAGTGCATTTCACTCGCCATTTCATGCGCTTTGAGGTGCCGCTTAGCCCAATACGCTATCTGAAATAGGAGCGACGTAAATTGAACAAATGTGATAGAATTTCCCTGAATTCTTATATTATCCGTAATATAAAATGATTTAATCGGTTCTCTGTTTGCCTTATCCTAGAAGTTTAATAGTACATCTTACTCGCCATTTCATGCGCTTTGAGATGCTGCCTAGCCCAATATGCTATCTGAAATAGGAGAGACGTAAATTGAACAAATGTGTTAGAATTTCCCTGAATTCTTATATTAACCTTAATGTAAAATGATCTAATCGGGTCTCTGTTCGCCCTACCCTAGAAGTTTAATAGTGCATTCCACTCCTCATTTCATGCGCTTTGAGATGCCGCTTAGCTCAATAAGCTATCTGAAATAGGAGCGACGTAAATTGAATAAATGTGATGGAATTTCGCTGAATACTTATATTAACCAAAATATAAAATGATCTAATCGGGTCTCTTATTGCCCTATCATAGAAGCTTAATAGTGCATTTTACTCGCCATTCCACGCGCTTTAAGGTGCCGCCTATCCCAGTACGCTATCTGAAATAGGAACGACGTAAATTGAACAAAAGTGATAGAATTTTGCTGAATGATTAAATTAACCATAATATAAAATGATCTAATCGGGTCTCTGTTTGCCCTACCCTAGAAGTTTAATAGTGCATTTTACTCGTCATTTCATGCGCTTTGAGATGCCGCTTTGCCCAATACGCTATCTGAAATAGGAGGGACGTAAATTGAACAAATGTGATAGAATTTCGCTGAATCCTTATATTAACCAAAATATAAAATGATCTAATCGGGTCTCTTATTGCCCTATCATAGAAGTTTCATAGTGCATTTTACTCGCCCTTCCACGCGCTTTAAGATGCCGTCTAGCCCAGTACGCTATCTGAAATAGGAGCGGCGTAAGTTGAACAAATGTGATACTATTACGCTGAATTCTTATATTATCCATAATATAAAATGATATAATCGGGTCTGTGCTTGCGTTACCCTAGAAGTTTAATAGTGCATTTTACTCGCCATTTCATGCGCTTTGAGATGCCGCATAGCCCAATACGCTACCTGAAATAGGAGCGACGTAAATTGAACAAATGTGATAGAATTTTGCTGAATTCTTAAATTAACCATAATATAAAATGATCTAATCGGGTCTCTGATTGCCCTATCATAGAAGTTTAATAGTGCATTTTACTCGCCTTTCCACGCGCTTTAACATGCCGCCTAGCCCAGTACGCTATCTGAAATAGGAGCGACGTAAATTGAACAAATGTGATAGAATTTCCCTGAAATCTTATATTAAACAAAATATAAAATGATCTAATCGGGTCTCTGATTGCCCTAGCATAGAAGTTTAATAGTGCATTTTACTGGCCATTCCGCGCGCTTTAGGATGCCGCCTAGCCCAGTACGCTATCTGAAATAGGAGCGACGTAAATTGAACAAATGTGATAGAATTTTGTTGAATTCTTAAATTAACCATAATATAAAATGATCTAATCGGGTCTCTGTTTGCTCTACCCTAGAAGTTTAATAGTGCATTTCACTCGTCACTTCATGCGCTTTGAGATGCCGCTAAGCACAATAAGCTATCTGTAATAGGAGCGACGTAAATTGAGCAAATGTGATAGAATTTCGCTGAATTCTTTTATTAACCAAAATGTAAAATGATCTAATCGGGTCTCTGTTCGCCCTCGCCTAGAAGTTTAATAGTGCATTTTATTCGCCATTTCATGCGCTTTGAGATGCCGCTTAGCCCAATACGCTATCTGAAATAGCAGCGACGTAAATTAAACAAATGTGATAGAATGTCCCTGAAATCTTATGTTAAACAAAATGTAAAATGATCTAATCGGGTCTCTGATTGCCCTATCATGGAAGATTAGTAGTGCAGTTTACTCACCCATCCACGCGCTTTAAGATGCCGCCTAGCCCAGTACGCTATCTGAAATAGGAGCGACGTAAATTGAACAAATGTGATAGAATTTTGCTTAATTCTTAAATTAACCATAATATAAAATGATCTAATCGGGTCTCTGTTGGCCCTACCCTAGAGCTTTAATAGTGCATTTTACTCGCCATTTCATGCGCCTTCAGATGCCGCTTAGCCCAATACGCTATCTGAAATTAGGAGCGACGTAAATTGAACAAATGTAATCGAATTTCGCTGAATTCTTAAATTAACCATAATATAAAATGAGCTAATCGGGTCTCTGTTTGCCCTACCCTAGAAGTTTAATAGTGCATTTCACTCGTCACTTCATGCACTTTGAGATGCCGCTAAGCCCAATAAGCTATCTGAAATAGGAGCGACGTAAATTGAAGAAATGAGAAAGAATTATGCTGAATTCTTAATTGACCATAATATAAAATGATCTAATCGGGTCTCTGTTTGCCCTACCCTAGAAGTTTAATATTGCATTTCACTCGCCATTTCATGCGCTTTGAGGTGCCGCTTAGCCCAATATGCTATCTGAAATAGGAGCGACGTAAATTGAACAAATGTGATAGAATTTCGCTGAACTCTTTTATTAAACAAAATATAAAATGATCTAATCGGGTCTCTGATTGCCCTATCATAGAAGTTTAATAGTGCATTTTACTCGCCCTTCCACGCGCTTTAAGATGCCGTCTAGCCCAGTACGCTATCTGAAAGAGGAGCGACGTAAGTTGAACAAATGTGATAGAATTACGCTGAATTCTTATATTAACCGTAATATAAAATAATCTAATCGGGTCTCTGTTTGCCTTATCCTAGAAGTTTAATAGTGCATTTTACTCGCCATTCCACGCGCTTTATGATGCAGCCTAGCCCAGTACGCTATCTGAAATAGGAGCGACGTAAATTGAACAAATGTGTTAGAATTTCACTGAATTCTTATATTAACCAAAATATAAAATGATCTAATCGGGTCTCTGATAGCCCTACCCTAGAAGTTTAGTAGTGCATTTTACTCGCCATTTCATGCGCTTTCAGATGCCGCTTAGCCCAATACGCTATCTGAAATAGGAGCGACGTAAATTGAACAAATGTGATAGAATTTCGCTGAATTCTTATATTAACCAAAATATAAAATGATCTAATCGGGTCTCTGTTTGCCCTACCCTAGAAGTTTAATAGTGCATTTTACTCGCCATTTCTTGCGCTTTGAGATGCGCTTAGCCCAA
The DNA here is from genome assembly GCA_916610135.2 of Macropis europaea. Taxonomy (NCBI): domain Eukaryota; kingdom Metazoa; phylum Arthropoda; class Insecta; order Hymenoptera; family Melittidae; genus Macropis; species Macropis europaea. The sequence continues at coordinate 65,074 of CAKAJE020001941.1, forward strand.
TAAGCTATCTGAAATAGGAGCGACGTAAATTGAACAAGTGAGACAGAATTTCCCTGAAATCTTATATTAAACAAAATATAAAATGATCTAATCGGGTCTCTGATTGGCCTATCATAGATGTTTAATAGGGCATTTTACTCGCCTTTCCACGCACTTTAAGATGCCGCCTAGCCCAGTACACTATCTGAAATAGGAACGACGTAAATTGAACAAATGTGATAGAATTTCCCTGAAATCTTATATAAAACAAAATATAAAATGATCTAATCGGGTCTCTGATTGCCCTATCATGGAAGATTAGTAGTGCATTTTACTCACCCTTCCACGCGCTTTAAGATGCCGCTTAGCCCAATACGCTATCTGAAATAGGAGCGACGTAAATTGAACAAATGTGATAGAATTTCGCTGAATTCTTATATTAACCAAAATATAAAATGATCTAATCGGGTCTCTGTTTGCCCTACCCTAGAAGTTTAATAGTGCATTTTACTCGCCATTTCTTGCGCTTTGAGATGCCGCTTAGCCCAATAAGCTATCTGAAATAGAAGCGACGTAAATTGAACAAGTGTGACAGAATTTCCCTGAAATCTTATATTAAACAAAATATAAGATGATCTAATCGGGTCTCTGATTGGCCTATCATAGATGTTTAATAGGGTATTTTACTCGCCTTTCCACGCGCTTTAAGATGCCGCCTAGCCCAGTACGCTATCTGAAATAGGAACGACGTAAATTGAACAAATGTGATAGAATTTCGCTGAATTCTTATATTAACCGTAAATAAAATGATCTAATCGGGTCTCTGTTTGCCCTACCCTAGAAGTTTAGTAGTGCAGTTTACTCGCCCTTCCACGCGCTTTAAGATGCCGCCTAGCCCAGTACGCTATCTGAAATAGGAGCGACGTAAGTTGAACAAATGTGATAGAATTACGCTGCATTCTTATATTAACCGTAATATAAAATGATCTAATCGGGTATCTGTTTGCCTTACCCTAGAAGTTTAATAGTGCATTTTACTCGCCATTTCATGCGCTTTCAGATGCCGCTTAGCCCAATACGCTATCTTTAATAGGAGCGACGTAAATTGAACAAATGTGATAGAATTTCGCTGTATTCTGAAATTAACCATAATATAAAATGAACTAATCGGGTCTCTGTTTGCCCTACCCTAGAAGTTTAATTGTCAATTTTACTCGCCATTTCACGCGCTTTAAGATGCCGCCTAGGCCAGTACGCTATCAGAAATAGGAGCGACGTAAATTGAAAAAATGTGATAGAATTTTGCTGAATTCTTAAATTAACCATTATATAAAATGATCTAATCGGGTCTCTGTTTGCCCTACCCTAGAAGTTTAATAGTGCATTTTCCTCGCCATTTCATGGACTTTGAGATGCTGCTTAGCCCAATACGCTAACTGAAATAGGAGCGACGTAAATTGAACAAATGTGATAGAATTTCACTGAATTCTTATATTAACCAAAATATAAAATGATCTAATCGGGTCTCTGATTGCCATATCACAGTAGTTTAATAGTGCATTTTACTCGCCATTCCACGCGCTTTAAGATGCCGCCTAGCCCAGTACGCTATCTGAAAGAGGAGCGACGTAAGTTGAACAAATGTGATAGAATTACGCTGAATTCTTATATTAACCGTAATATAAAATAATCTAATCGGGTCTCTGTTTGCCTTATCCTACAAGTTTAATAGTGCATTTTACTCGCAATTCCACGCGCTTTATGATGCAGCCTAGCCCAGTACGCTATCTGAAATAGGAGCGACGTAAATTGAACAAATGTGTTAGAATTTCACTGAATTCTTATATTAACCAAAATATAAAATGATCTAATCGGGTCTCTGATTGCCCTATCATAGAAGCTTAATAGTGCATTATACTCGCCATTTCATGCGCTTTGAGATGCCGCTTAGCCCAATACGCTATCAGAAATAGTAGCGACGTAAATTGAACAAATGTGATAGAATTTCGCTGAATTCATAAATTAACCATAATATAAAATGATCTAATCGGGACTCTGTTTGCCCTACCCTAGAAGTTTAATAGTGCATTTTACTCGCCATTTCATGCGCTTTGAGATGCCGCTTAGCCCAATACGCTATCTGAAATAGGAGCGACGTAAATTGAACAAATGTGAGAGAATTTCGCTGAATTCTTATATTAACCGTAATATAAAATGATCTTATCGGGTCTCTGTTTGCACTACCCTAGAAGTTTAATAGTGCATTTTACTCGACATTTCTTGCGCTTTGAGATGCCGCTTACTCCAATACGCTATCTGAAATATCAGCGACGTAAATTGAACAAATGTGAGAGAATTTCGCTGAATTCTTATATTAACCAAAATATAAAATGATCTAATCGGGTCTCTGATTGCCCTATCATAGAAGTTTAGTAGTGCATTTTACTCGCCCTTCCACGCGCTTTGAGATACCGCCTAGCCCAGTACGCTATCTGAAATAGGAGCGACGTAAGTTGAACAAATGTGATAGAATTACGCTGAATTCTTATATTAACCGTAATATAAAATGATCTAATCGGGTCTCTGTTTGCCCTACCGTAGAAGTTTAACAGTGCATTTTACTCGTCATTTCATGCGCTTTGAGATGCCGCATAGCCCAATACGCTATCTGAAATAGGAACGACGTAAATTGAACAAACGTGATAGAATTTTTCTGAATTCTTAAATTAACCATAATATAAAATGATCTAATCGGGTCTCCGTTTGCCCTACCCTTGAAGTTTAATAGTGCATTTTACTCGCCATTCCACGCGCTTTAAGATGCCGCCTAGCCCAGTACGCTATCTGAAATAGGAGCGACGTAAATGGAACAACTGTGATAGAATTTCGCTGAATTCTTAAATTAACCATAATATAAAATGATCTAATGGGGTCTCTGTTTGCCCTACCCTTGAAGTTTAATAGTGTACTTTACTCGTCATTTCATGCGCTTTAAGATGCCGCTTAGCCCAATACGCTATCTGAAATAGGAGCGATGTAAATTGATCAAATGTGATAGAATTTCGCTGAATTCTTTTATTAACCATAACGTAAAATGATCTAATCGGGTCTCTGTTCGCCCTAGCGCAGAAGCTTAATTGTGCATTTTATTCGTCATTTCATGCGCTTTGAGATGCCGCTTAGCCCAATACGCTATCTGAAATAGGAGCGACGTAAATTGAACAAATGTGATAGAATTTCGCTGAATTCTTATATTAACCAAAATATAAAATGATCTAATCGGGTCTCTGTTTGCCCTACCCTAGAAGTTTAATAGTGCATTTTACTCGCCATTTCTCGCGCTTTGAGATGCCGCTTAGCCCAATACGCTATCTGAAATATCAGCGACGTAAATTGAAGAAATCTGAGAGAATTTCGCTGAATTCTTAAATTAACCATAATATAAAATGATCTTATCGGGTCTCTGTTTGCACTACCCTAGAAGTTTAATAGTGCATTTTACTCGACATTTCTTGCGCTTTGAGATGCCGCTTAGTCCAATACGCTATCTGAAATATCAGCGACGTAAGTTGAACAAATGTGATAGAATTTCGCTGATTTCTTTTATTAACCAAAATATAAAATGATCTAATCGGGTCTCCGTTTGCCCTACCCTAGAAGTTTAATAGTGCATTTCACTCGTCATTTCATGCGCTTTGAGATGCCGCTAAGCCCAATAAGCTGTCTGTAATAGGAGCGACGTAAATTGAACAAATGTGATAGCATTACGCTGAATTCTTATATTAACCAAAATATTAAATGATCTAATCGGGTCTCTGATTGCCCTATCATAGAAGTTTGATAGTGTATTTTACTCGATATTCCACGCGCTTTAAGTTGCCGCCTAGCCCAGTACGCTATCTGAAATAGGAGCGACGTAAATTGAACAAATGTGATAGAATTTTGCTGAATTCCTAAATTAACCATAATATAAAATGATCTAATCGGGTCTCTGTTTGCTCTACCCTAGAAGTTTAATAGTGCATTTCACTCGTCACTTCATGCGCTTTGAGATGCCGCTAAGCACAATACGCTACCTGAAATAGCAGCGACGTAAATTAAGCAAATGTGATAGAATGTCCCTGAAATCTTATATTAAACAAAATGTAAAATGATCTAATCGGGTCTCCGATTGCCCTATCATAGAAGTTTAATAGTGCATTTTACTCGCCTTTCCACGCGCTTTAAGATGCCGCCTAGCCCAATACGCTATCTGAAATAGGAGCGATGTAAATTGATCAAATGTGATAGAATTTCGCTGAATTCTTTTATTAACCATAACGTAAAATGATCTAATCGGGTCTCTGTTCGCCCTAGCGTAGAAGCTTAATTGTGCATTTTATTCGTCATTTCATGCGCTTTGAGATGCCGCTTAGCCCAATACGCTATCTGAAATAGGAGCGACGTAAATTGAACAAATGTGATAGATTTTCGCTGAATTCTTATATTAACTAAAATATAAAATGATCTAATCGGGTCTCTGTTCGCCCTCGCCTAGAAGTTTAATAGTGCATTTTATTCGCCATTTCATGCGCTTTGAGATGCCGCTTAGCCCAATACGCTATCTGAAATAGCAGCGACGTAAGTTGAACAAATGTGATAGAATTTCGCTGATTTCTTTTATTAAACAAAATATAAAATGATCTAATCGGGTCTCTGATTGCCCTATCATAGAAGTTGAATAGTGCATTTTACTCGCCATTTCATGCGCTTTGAGATGCCACTTAGCCCAGGACGCTATCTGAAATAGGAGCGACGTAAATTGAACAAATGTGATAGAATTTCCCTGAATTCTTATATTAACCAAAATATAAAATGACCTGATCGGGTCTCTGATTGCCCTATCATAGTAGTTTAGTAGTGCATTTTACTCGCCATTCCACGCGCTTTAAGATGCCACCTAGCCCAGTACGCTATCTGAAATAGGAGCGACGTAAGTTGAACAAATGTGATAGAATTACGCTGAATTCTTATATTAACCGTAATATAAAATGATCTAATCGGGCCTCTGATTGCCCTATCATAGAAGTTTAATAGTGCATTTTACTCGCCTTTCCACGCGCTTTAAGATGCCGCCTAGCCCAGTACGCTATCTGATATAGCAGCGACGTAAATTGAACAAATGTGATAGAATTTTGCTGAATTCTTAAATTAACCATAATATAAAATGATCTAATCGGGTCTCTGATTGCCCTATCATAGAAGTTTAATAGTGCATTTTACTCGCCTTTCCACGCGCTTTAACATGCCGCCTAGCCCAGTACGCTATCTGAAATAGGAGCGACGTAAATTGAACAAATGTGATAGAATTTCCCTGAAATCTTATATTAAACAAAATATAAAATGATCTAATCGGGTCTCTGATTGCCCTAGCATAGAAGTTTAATAGTGCATTTTACTGGCCATTCCGCGCGCTTTAGGATGCCGCCTAGCCCAGTACGCTATCTGAAATAGGAGCGACGTAAATTGAACAAATGTGATAGAATTTTGTTGAATTCTTAAATTAACCATAATATAAAATGATCTAATCGGGTCTCTGTTTGCTCTACCCTAGAAGTTTAATAGTGCATTTCACTCGTCACTTCATGCGCTTTGAGATGCCGCTAAGCACAATAAGCTATCTGTAATAGGAGCGACGTAAATTGAGCAAATGTGATAGAATTTCGCTGAATTCTTTTATTAACCAAAATGTAAAATGATCTAATCGGGTCTCTGTTCGCCCTCGCCTAGAAGTTTAATAGTGCATTTTATTCGCCATTTCATGCGCTTTGAGATGCCGCTTAGCCCAATACGCTATCTGAAATAGCAGCGACGTAAATTAAACAAATGTGATAGAATGTCCCTGAAATCTTATGTTAAACAAAATGTAAAATGATCTAATCGGGTCTCTGATTGCCCTATCATGGAAGATTAGTAGTGCAGTTTACTCACCCATCCACGCGCTTTAAGATGCCGCCTAGCCCAGTACGCTATCTGAAATAGGAGCGACGTAAATTGAACAAATGTGATAGAATTTTGCTTAATTCTTAAATTAACCATAATATAAAATGATCTAATCGGGTCTCTGTTGGCCCTACCCTAGAGCTTTAATAGTGCATTTTACTCGCCATTTCATGCGCCTTCAGATGCCGCTTAGCCCAATACGCTATCTGAAATAGGAGCGACGTAAATTGAACAAATGTAATCGAATTTCGCTGAATTCTTAAATTAACCATAATATAAAATGAGCTAATCGGGTCTCTGTTTGCCCTACCCTAGAAGTTTAATAGTGCATTTCACTCGTCACTTCATGCACTTTGAGATGCCGCTAAGCCCAATAAGCTATCTGAAATAGGAGCGACGTAAATTGAAGAAATGAGAAAGAATTATGCTGAATTCTTAAATTGACCATAATATAAAATGATCTAATCGGGTCTCTGTTTGCCCTACCCTAGAAGTTTAATATTGCATTTCACTCGCCATTTCATGCGCTTTGAGGTGCCGCTTAGCCCAATATGCTATCTGAAATAGGAGCGACGTAAATTGAACAAATGTGATAGAATTTCGCTGAATTCTTTTATTAAACAAAATATAAAATGATCTAATCGGGTCTCTGATTGCCCTATCATAGAAGTTTAATAGTGCATTTTACTCGCCCTTCCACGCGCTTTAAGATGCCGTCTAGCCCAGTACGCTATCTGAAAGAGGAGCGACGTAAGTTGAACAAATGTGATAGAATTACGCTGAATTCTTATATTAACCGTAATATAAAATAATCTAATCGGGTCTCTGTTTGCCTTATCCTAGAAGTTTAATAGTGCATTTTACTCGCCATTCCACGCGCTTTATGATGCAGCCTAGCCCAGTACGCTATCTGAAATAGGAGCGACGTAAATTGAACAAATGTGTTAGAATTTCACTGAATTCTTATATTAACCAAAATATAAAATGATCTAATCGGGTCTCTGATAGCCCTACCCTAGAAGTTTAGTAGTGCATTTTACTCGCCATTTCATGCGCTTTCAGATGCCGCTTAGCCCAATACGCTATCTGAAATAGGAGCGACGTAAATTGAACAAATGTGATAGAATTTCGCTGAATTCTTATATTAACCAAAATATAAAATGATCTAATCGGGTCTCTGTTTGCCCTACCCTAGAAGTTTAATAGTGCATTTTACTCGCCATTTCTTGCGCTTTGAGATGCCGCTTAGCCCAATAAGCTATCTGAAATAGGAGCGACGTAAATTGAACAAGTGAGACAGAATTTCCCTGAAATCTTATATTAAACAAAATATAAAATGATCTAATCGGGTCTCTGATTGGCCTATCATAGATGTTTAATAGGGCATTTTACTCGCCTTTCCACGCACTTTAAGATGCCGCCTAGCCCAGTACATTATCTGAAATAGGAACGACGTAAATTGAACAAATGTGATAGAATTTCCCTGAAATCTTATATAAAACAAAATATAAAATGATCTAATCGGGTCTCTGATTGCCCTATCATGGAAGATTAGTAGTGCATTTTACTCACCCTTCCACGCGCTTTAAGATGCCGCTTAGCCCAATACGCTATCTGAAATAGGAGCGACGTAAATTGAACAAATGTGATAGAATTTCGCTGAATTCTTATATTAACCAAAATATAAAATGATCTAATCGGGTCTCTGTTTGCCCTACCCTAGAAGTTTAATAGTGCATTTTACTCGCCATTTCTTGCGCTTTGAGATGCCGCTTAGCCCAATAAGCTATCTGAAATAGAAGCGACGTAAATTGAACAAGTGTGACAGAATTTCCCTGAAATCTTATATTAAACAAAATATAAGATGATCTAATCGGGTCTCTGATTGGCCTATCATAGATGTTTAATAGGGTATTTTACTCGCCTTTCCACGCGCTTTAAGATGCCGCCTAGCCCAGTACGCTATCTGAAATAGGAACGACGTAAATTGAACAAATGTGATAGAATTTCGCTGAATCCTTATATTAACCGTAAATAAAATGATCTAATCGGGTCTCTGTTTGCCCTACCCTAGAAGTTTAGTAGTGCAGTTTACTCGCCCTTCCACGCGCTTTAAGATGCCGCCTAGCCCAGTACGCTATCTGAAATAGGAGCGACGTAAGTTGAACAAATGTGATAGAATTACGCTGCATTCTTATATTAACCGTAATATAAAATGATCTAATCGGGTATCTGTTTGCCTTACCCTAGAAGTTTAATAGTGCATTTTACTCGCCATTTCATGCGCTTTCAGATGCCGCTTAGCCCAATACGCTATCTTTAATAGGAGCGACGTAAATTGAACAAATGTGATAGAATTTCGCTGTATTCTGAAATTAACCATAATATAAAATGAACTAATCGGGTCTCTGTTTGCCCTACCCTAGAAGTTTAATTGTCAATTTTACTCGCCATTTCACGCGCTTTAAGATGCCGCCTAGGCCAGTACGCTATCAGAAATAGGAGCGACGTAAATTGAAAAAATGTGATAGAATTTTGCTGAATTCTTAAATTAACCATTATATAAAATGATCTAATCGGGTCTCTGTTTGCCCTACCCTAGAAGTTTAATAGTGCATTTTCCTCGCCATTTCATGGACTTTGAGATGCTGCTTAGCCCAATACGCTAACTGAAATAGGAGCGACGTAAATTGAACAAATGTGATAGAATTTCACTGAATTCTTATATTAACCAAAATATAAAATGATCTAATCGGGTCTCTGATTGCCATATCACAGTAGTTTAATAGTGCATTTTACTCGCCATTCCACGCGCTTTAAGATGCCGCCTAGCCCAGTACGCTATCTGAAAGAGGAGCGACGTAAGTTGAACAAATGTGATAGAATTACGCTGAATTCTTATATTAACCGTAATATAAAATAATCTAATCGGGTCTCTGTTTGCCTTATCCTACAAGTTTAATAGTGCATTTTACTCGCAATTCCACGCGCTTTATGATGCAGCCTAGCCCAGTACGCTATCTGAAATAGGAGCGACGTAAATTGAACAAATGTGTTAGAATTTCACTGAATTCTTATATTAACCAAAATATAAAATGATCTAATCGGGTCTCTGATTGCCCTATCATAGAAGCTTAATAGTGCATTATACTCGCCATTTCATGCGCTTTGAGATGCCGCTTAGCCCAATACGCTATCAGAAATAGTAGCGACGTAAATTGAACAAATGTGATAGAATTTCGCTGAATTCATAAATTAACCATAATATAAAATGATCTAATCGGGACTCTGTTTGCCCTACCCTAGAAGTTTAATAGTGCATTTTACTCGCCATTTCATGCGCTTTGAGATGCCGCTTAGCCCAATACGCTATCTGAAATAGGAGCGACGTAAATTGAACAAATGTGATAGAATTTCGCTGAATTCTTATATTAACCAAAATATAAAATGATCTAATCGGGTCTCTGATTGCCCTATCATAGAAGTTTGATAGTGCATTTTACTCGACATTCCACGCGCTTAAAGTTGCCGCCTAGCCCAGTACGCTATCTGAAATAGGAGCTACGTAAGTTGAACAAATGTGACAGAATTACGCTGCATTCTTATATTAACAAAAATATAAAATGATCTAATCGGGTCTCTGATTGCCCTATCATAGAAGTTTAGTAGTGCATTTTACTCGCCCTTCCACGCGCTTTGAGATACCGCCTAGCCCAGTACGCTATCTGAAATAGGAGCGACGTAAGTTGAACAAATGTGATAGAATTACGCTGAATTCTTATATTAACCGTAATATAAAATGATCTAATCGGGTCTCTGTTTGCCCTACCCTAGAAGTTTAACAGTGCATTTTACTCGTCATTTCATGCGCTTTGAGATGCCGCATAGCCCAATACGCTATCTGAAATAGGAACGACGTAAATTGAACAAACGTGATAGAATTTTTCTGAATTCTTAAATTAACCATAATATAAAATGATCTAATCGGGTCTCCGTTTGCCCTACCCTTGAAGTTTAATAGTGCATTTTACTCGCCATTCCACGCGCTTTAAGATGCCGCCTAGCCCAGTACGCTATCTGAAATAGGAGCGACGTAACTTGAACAAATGGGATAGAATTACGCTGAATTCTTATATTAACCATAACATAAAATGATCTAATCGGGTCTCTGTTTGCCTTATCCTAGACGTTTAATAGTGCATTATACTCGCCATTTCATGCGCTATTAGATGCCGCTTAGCCCAGGACGCTATCTGAAATAGGAACGACGTAAATTGAACAAATGTGATAGAATTTTGCTGAATTCTTAAATTAACCATAATATAAAATGATCTAATCGGGTCTCTGTTTGCCCTACCCTAGAAGTTTAATAGTGCATTTCACTCGTCATTTCATGCGCTTTGAGATGCCCCTAAGCCCAATAAGCTGTCTGTAATAGGAGCGACGTAAATTGAACAAATGTGATAGCATTACGCTGAATTCTTATATTAACCAAAATATTAAATGATCTAATCGGGTCTCTGATTGCCCTATCATAGAAGTTTAATAGTGCATTTTACTCGCCTTTCCACGCGCTTTAAGATGCCGCCTAGCCCAGTACGCTATCTGAAATAGGAGCGACGTAAATTGAACAAATGTGATAGAATTTCCCTGAAATCTTATATTAAACAGAATATAAAATGATCTAATCGGGTCTCTGATTGCCCTATCATAGAAGTTTAATAGTGCGTTTTACTCGCCATTCCACGCGCTTTAAGATGCCGCCTAGCCCAGTACGCTATCTGAAATAGGAGCGACGTAACTTGAACAAATGTGATAGAATTACGCTGAATTCTTATATTAACCATAACATAAAATGATCTAATCGGGTCTCTGTTTGCCCTACCCTAGAAGTTTAATAGTGCATTTTACTCGCCATTTCTCGCGCTTTGAGATGCCGCTTAGCCCAATACGCTATCTGAAATATCAGCGACGTAAATTGAACAAATCTGAGAGAATTTCGCTGAATTCTTAAATTAACCATAATATAAAATGTACTTATCGGGTCTCTGTCTGCACTACCCTAGAAGTTTAATAGTGCATTTTACTCGACATTTCTTGCGCTTTGAGATGCCGCTTAGTCCAATACGCTATCTGAAATATCAGCGACGTAAATTGAACAAATGTGATAGAATTTCGCTGAATTCTTAAATTAACCATAATATAAAATGATTTAATCGGGTCTTTGTTTGCCCTACCCTAGAAGTTTAATAGTGCATTTTACTCGTCATTTCATGCGCTTTGAGATGCCGCATAGCCCAATACGCTATCTGAAATAGGAACGACGTAAATTGAACAAACGTGATAGAATTTTTCTGAATTCTTAAATTAACCATAATATAAAATGATCTAATCGGGTCTCCGTTTGCCCTACCCTTGAAGTTTAATAGTGCATTTTACTCGCCATTCCACGCGCTTTAAGATGCCGCCTAGCCCAGTACGCTATCTGAAATAGGAGCGACGTAACTTGAACAAATGGGATAGAATTACGCTGAATTCTTATATTAACCATAACATAAAATGATCTAATCGGGTCTCTGTTTGCCTTATCCTAGACGTTTAATAGTGCATTATACTCGCCATTCCATGCGCTATTAGATGCCGCTTAGCCCAGGACGCTATCTGAAATAGGAACGACGTAAATTGAACAAATGTGATAGAATTTTGCTGAATTCTTAAATTAACCATAGTATAAAATGATCTAATCGGGTCTCTGTTTGCCCTACCCTAGAAGTTTAATAGTGCATTTCACTCGTCATTTCATGCGCTTTGAGATGCCCCTAAGCCCAATAAGCTGTCTGTAATAGGAGCGACGTAAATTGAACAAATGTGATAGCATTACGCTGAATTCTTATATTAACCAAAATATTAAATGATCTAATCGGGTCTCTGATTGCCCTATCATAGAAGTTTAATAGTGCATTTTACTCGCCTTTCCACGCGCTTTAAGACGCCGCCTAGCCCAGTACGCTATCTGAAATAGGAGCGACGTAAATTGAACAAATGTGATAGAATTTTGCTTAATTCTTAAATTAACCATAATATAAAATGATCTAATCGGGTCTCTGTTGGCCCTACCCTAGAGCTTTAATAGTGCATTTTACTCGCCATTTCATGCGCCTTCAGATGCCGCTTAGCCCAATACGCTATCTGAAATAGGAGCGACGTAAATTGAACAAATGTAATCGAATTTCGCTGAATTCTTAAATTAACCATAATATAAAATGAGCTAATCGGGTCTCTGTTTGCCCTACCCTAGAAGTTTAATAGTGCATTTCACTCGTCACTTCATGCACTTTGAGATGCCGCTAAGCCCAATAAGCTATCTGAAATAGGAGCGACGTAAATTGAAGAAATGAGAAAGAATTATGCTGAATTCTTAAATTGACCATAATATAAAATGATCTAATCGGGTCTCTGTTTGCCCTACCCTAGAAGTTTAATATTGCATTTCACTCGCCATTTCATGCGCTTTGAGGTGCCGCTTAGCCCAATATGCTATCTGAAATAGGAGCGACGTAAATTGAACAAATGTGATAGAATTTCGCTGAATTCTTTTATTAAACAAAATATAAAATGATCTAATCGGGTCTCTGATTGCCCTATCATAGAAGTTTAATAGTGCATTTTACTCGCCCTTCCACGCGCTTTAAGATGCCGTCTAGCCCAGTACGCTATCTGAAAGAGGAGCGACGTAAGTTGAACAAATGTGATAGAATTACGCTGAATTCTTATATTAACCGTAATATAAAATAATCTAATCGGGTCTCTGTTTGCCTTATCCTAGAAGTTTAATAGTGCATTTTACTCGCCATTCCACGCGCTTTATGATGCAGCCTAGCCCAGTACGCTATCTGAAATAGGAGCGACGTAAATTGAACAAATGTGTTAGAATTTCACTGAATTCTTATATTAACCAAAATATAAAATGATCTAATCGGGTCTCTGATAGCCCTACCCTAGAAGTTTAGTAGTGCATTTTACTCGCCATTTCATGCGCTTTCAGATGCCGCTTAGCCCAATACGCTATCTGAAATAGGAGCGACGTAAATTGAACAAATGTGATAGAATTTCGCTGAATTCTTATATTAACCAAAATATAAAATGATCTAATCGGGTCTCTGTTTGCCCTACCCTAGAAGTTTAATAGTGCATTTTACTCGCCATTTCTTGCGCTTTGAGATGCCGCTTAGCCCAATAAGCTATCTGAAATAGGAGCGACGTAAATTGAACAAGTGAGACAGAATTTCCCTGAAATCTTATATTAAACAAAATATAAAATGATCTAATCGGGTCTCTGATTGGCCTATCATAGATGTTTAATAGGGCATTTTACTCGCCTTTCCACGCACTTTAAGATGCCGCCTAGCCCAGTACATTATCTGAAATAGGAACGACGTAAATTGAACAAATGTGATAGAATTTCCCTGAAATCTTATATAAAACAAAATATAAAATGATCTAATCGGGTCTCTGATTGCCCTATCATGGAAGATTAGTAGTGCATTTTACTCACCCTTCCACGCGCTTTAAGATGCCGCTTAGCCCAATACGCTATCTGAAATAGGAGCGACGTAAATTGAACAAATGTGATAGAATTTCGCTGAATTCTTATATTAACCAAAATATAAAATGATCTAATCGGGTCTCTGTTTGCCCTACCCTAGAAGTTTAATAGTGCATTTTACTCGCCATTTCTTGCGCTTTGAGATGCCGCTTAGCCCAATAAGCTATCTGAAATAGAAGCGACGTAAATTGAACAAGTGTGACAGAATTTCCCTGAAATCTTATATTAAACAAAATATAAGATGATCTAATCGGGTCTCTGATTGGCCTATCATAGATGTTTAATAGGGTATTTTACTCGCCTTTCCACGCGCTTTAAGATGCCGCCTAGCCCAGTACGCTATCTGAAATAGGAACGACGTAAATTGAACAAATGTGATAGAATTTCGCTGAATCCTTATATTAACCGTAAATAAAATGATCTAATCGGGTCTCTGTTTGCCCTACCCTAGAAGTTTAGTAGTGCAGTTTACTCGCCCTTCCACGCGCTTTAAGATGCCGCCTAGCCCAGTACGCTATCTGAAATAGGAGCGACGTAAGTTGAACAAATGTGATAGAATTACGCTGCATTCTTATATTAACCGTAATATAAAATGATCTAATCGGGTATCTGTTTGCCTTACCCTAGAAGTTTAATAGTGCATTTTACTCGCCATTTCATGCGCTTTCAGATGCCGCTTAGCCCAATACGCTATCTTTAATAGGAGCGACGTAAATTGAACAAATGTGATAGAATTTCGCTGTATTCTGAAATTAACCATAATATAAAATGAACTAATCGGGTCTCTGTTTGCCCTACCCTAGAAGTTTAATTGTCAATTTTACTCGCCATTTCACGCGCTTTAAGATGCCGCCTAGGCCAGTACGCTATCAGAAATAGGAGCGACGTAAATTGAAAAAATGTGATAGAATTTTGCTGAATTCTTAAATTAACCATTATATAAAATGATCTAATCGGGTCTCTGTTTGCCCTACCCTAGAAGTTTAATAGTGCATTTTCCTCGCCATTTCATGGACTTTGAGATGCTGCTTAGCCCAATACGCTAACTGAAATAGGAGCGACGTAAATTGAACAAATGTGATAGAATTTCACTGAATTCTTATATTAACCAAAATATAAAATGATCTAATCGGGTCTCTGATTGCCATATCACAGTAGTTTAATAGTGCATTTTACTCGCCATTCCACGCGCTTTAAGATGCCGCCTAGCCCAGTACGCTATCTGAAAGAGGAGCGACGTAAGTTGAACAAATGTGATAGAATTACGCTGAATTCTTATATTAACCGTAATATAAAATAATCTAATCGGGTCTCTGTTTGCCTTATCCTACAAGTTTAATAGTGCATTTTACTCGCAATTCCACGCGCTTTATGATGCAGCCTAGCCCAGTACGCTATCTGAAATAGGAGCGACGTAAATTGAACAAATGTGTTAGAATTTCACTGAATTCTTATATTAACCAAAATATAAAATGATCTAATCGGGTCTCTGATTGCCCTATCATAGAAGCTTAATAGTGCATTATACTCGCCATTTCATGCGCTTTGAGATGCCGCTTAGCCCAATACGCTATCAGAAATAGTAGCGACGTAAATTGAACAAATGTGATAGAATTTCGCTGAATTCATAAATTAACCATAATATAAAATGATCTAATCGGGACTCTGTTTGCCCTACCCTAGAAGTTTAATAGTGCATTTTACTCGCCATTTCATGCGCTTTGAGATGCCGCTTAGCCCAATACGCTATCTGAAATAGGAGCGACGTAAATTGAACAAATGTGATAGAATTTCGCTGAATTCTTATATTAACCAAAATATAAAATGATCTAATCGGGTCTCTGATTGCCCTATCATAGAAGTTTGATAGTGCATTTTACTCGACATTCCACGCGCTTAAAGTTGCCGCCTAGCCCAGTACGCTATCTGAAATAGGAGCTACGTAAGTTGAACAAATGTGACAGAATTACGCTGCATTCTTATATTAACAAAAATATAAAATGATCTAATCGGGTCTCTGATTGCCCTATCATAGAAGTTTAGTAGTGCATTTTACTCGCCCTTCCACGCGCTTTGAGATACCGCCTAGCCCAGTACGCTACCTGAAATAGGAGCGACGTAAGTTGAACAAATGTGATAGAATTACGCTGAATTCTTATATTAACCGTAATATAAAATGATCTAATCGGGTCTCTGTTTGCCCTACCCTAGAAGTTTAACAGTGCATTTTACTCGTCATTTCATGCGCTTTGAGATGCCGCATAGCCCAATACGCTATCTGAAATAGGAACGACGTAAATTGAACAAACGTGATAGAATTTTTCTGAATTCTTAAATTAACCATAATATAAAATGATCTAATCGGGTCTCCGTTTGCCCTACCCTTGAAGTTTAATAGTGCATTTTACTCGCCATTCCACGCGCTTTAAGATGCCGCCTAGCCCAGTACGCTATCTGAAATAGGAGCGACGTAACTTGAACAAATGGGATAGAATTACGCTGAATTCTTATATTAACCATAACATAAAATGATCTAATCGGGTCTCTGTTTGCCTTATCCTAGACGTTTAATAGTGCATTATACTCGCCATTTCATGCGCTATTAGATGCCGCTTAGCCCAGGACGCTATCTGAAATAGGAACGACGTAAATTGAACAAATGTGATAGAATTTTGCTGAATTCTTAAATTAACCATAGTATAAAATGATCTAATCGGGTCTCTGTTTGCCCTACCCTAGAAGTTTAATAGTGCATTTCACTCGTCATTTCATGCGCTTTGAGATGCCCCTAAGCCCAATAAGCTGTCTGTAATAGGAGCGACGTAAATTGAACAAATGTGATAGCATTACGCTGAATTCTTATATTAACCAAAATATTAAATGATCTAATCGGGTCTCTGATTGCCCTATCATAGAAGTTTAATAGTGCATTTTACTCGCCTTTCCACGCGCTTTAAGACGCCGCCTAGCCCAGTACGCTATCTGAAATAGGAGCGACGTAAATTGAACAAATGTGATAGAATTTCTCTGAAATGTTATATTAAACAGAATATAAAATGATCTAATCGGGTCTCTGATTGCCCTATCATAGAAGTTTAATAGTGCGTTTTACTCGCCATTCCACGCGCTTTAAGATGCCGCCTAGCCCAGTACGCTATCTGAAATAGGAGCGACGTAACTTGAACAAATGTGATAGAATTACGCTGAATTCTTATATTAACCATAACATAAAATGATCTAATCGGGTCTCTGTTTGCCCTACCCTAGAAGTTTAATAGTGCATTTTACTCGCCATTTCTCGCGCTTTGAGATGCCGCTTAGCCCAATACGCTATCTGAAATATCAGCGACGTAAATTGAACAAATCTGAGAGAATTTCGCTGAATTCTTAAATTAACCATAATATAAAATGTACTTATCGGGTCTCTGTCTGCACTACCCTAGAAGTTTAATAGTGCATTTTACTCGACATTTCTTGCGCTTTGAGATGCCGCTTAGTCCAATACGCTATCTGAAATATCAGCGACGTAAATTGAACAAATGTGATAGAATTTCGCTGAATTCTTAAATTAACCATAATATAAAATGATTTAATCGGGTCTTTGTTTGCCCTACCCTAGAAGTTTAATAGTGCATTTTACTCGTCATTTCATGCGCTTTGAGATGCCGCATAGCCCAATACGCTATCTGAAATAGGAACGACGTAAATTGAACAAACGTGATAGAATTTTTCTGAATTCTTAAATTAACCATAATATAAAATGATCTAATCGGGTCTCCGTTTGCCCTACCCTTGAAGTTTAATAGTGCATTTTACTCGCCATTCCACGCGCTTTAAGATGCCGCCTAGCCCAGTACGCTATCTGAAATAGGAGCGACGTAACTTGAACAAATGGGATAGAATTACGCTGAATTCTTATATTAACCATAACATAAAATGATCTAATCGGGTCTCTGTTTGCCTTATCCTAGACGTTTAATAGTGCATTATACTCGCCATTCCATGCGCTATTAGATGCCGCTTAGCCCAGGACGCTATCTGAAATAGGAACGACGTAAATTGAACAAATGTGATAGAATTTTGCTGAATTCTTAAATTAACCATAATATAAAATGATCTAATCGGGTCTCTGTTTGCCCTACCCTAGAAGTTTAATAGTGCATTTCACTCGTCATTTCATGCGCTTTGAGATGCCCCTAAGCCCAATAAGCTGTCTGTAATAGGAGCGACGTAAATTGAACAAATGTGATAGCATTACGCTGAATTCTTATATTAACCAAAATATTAAATGATCTAATCGGGTCTCTGATTGCCCTATCATAGAAGTTTAATAGTGCATTTTACTCGCCTTTCCACGCGCTTTAAGACGCCGCCTAGCCCAGTACGCTATCTGAAATAGGAGCGACGTAAATTGAACAAATGTGATAGAATTTCCCTGAAATCTTATATTAAACAGAATATAAAATGATCTAATCGGGTCTCTGATTGCCCTATCATAGAAGTTTAATAGTGCATTTTACTCGCCATTCCACGCGCTTTAAGATGCCGCCTAGCCCAGTACGCTATCTGAAATAGGAGCGACGTAAATTAAAAAAAAGTGATGCAATTTCGCTGAATTCTTATATTAACCAAAATATAAAATGATCTAATCAGGTCTCTGATTGCCCTATCATAGAAGTTCAATAGTGCATTTTACTCGCCATTTCATGCGCTTTGAGATGCCGCTTAGCTCAATACGCTATCTGAAATAGGAGCGACGTAAATTGTACAAATGTGATAGAATTTCGCTGAAATCTTTTATTAAGCATAATGTAAAATGATTTAATCAGCTCTCTGTTCGCCCTAGCCTAGAAGTCTAATAGTGCATTTCACTCGTCATTTCACGCGCTTTGAGATACCGCTTAGCCCAATACGCTATCTGAATTAGGAGCGACGTAAATTGAACAAATGTGATAGAATTTCCCTGAATTCTTATATTAACCAAAATATAAAATGATCGAATCAGGTCTCTGATTGCCCTATCATAGAAGTTTAATAGTGCATTGTACTCGCCATTCCACGCGCTTTAAGATGCCGCCTAGCCCAGTACGCTATCTGAAATAGGAACGACGTAAATTGAACAAATGTGATAGAATTTGGCTGAATTCTTATATTAACCAAAATATAAAATGATCTAATCGGGTCTCTGATTGCCCTATCATAGAAGTTTTATAGTTCATTTTACTCGCCATTCCACCCGCTTTAACACGCCGCCTAGCCTAGTACGCCATCTGGCATAGGAACGGCGTAAATTGAACAAATGTTATAGAATTTTGCTGAATTCTTAAATTAACCATAATATAAAATGATCTAATCGGGTCTCTGTTTGCCCTACCCTTGAAGTTTAATAGTGCATTTTACTCGCCATTTTATGCGCTTTGAGATGCCGCTTAGCCCAATACGCTATCTGACATAGGTACGACGTAAATTGAACAAATGTGATAGAATTTCGCTGAATTCTTATATTAACCAAAATATAAAATGATCTAATCGGGTCTCTGATTGCCCTATCATAGAAGTTTGATAGTGCATTTTACTCGCCATTCCACGCGCTTTAAGATGCCGCCTAGCCCAGTACGCTATCTGAAAGAGGAGCGACGTAAGTTGAACAAATGTGATAGAATTACGCTGAATTCTTATATTAACCGTAATATAAAATGATCTAATCGGGGCTCTGCTTGCCCTATCATAGAAGTTTAATAGTGCATTTTACTCGCCTTTCCACGCGCTTTAAGATGCCGCCTAGCCCAGTACGCTATCTGAAATAGGAACGACGTAAATTGAACAAATGTGATAGAATTTTGCTGACTTCTTAAATTAATCATAATATAAAATGATCTAATCGGGTCTCTGTTTGCCCTACCCTAGAAGTTTAATAGTGCATTTTACTCGACATTTCTTGCGCTTTGAGATGCCGCTTAGCCCAATACGCTATCTGAAATAGGAGCGACGTAATTTGAACAAATGTGATAGAATTACGCTGAATTCTTATATTAACCGTAATATAAAATGATCTAATCGGGTCTCTGTTTGCCCTACCCTAGAAGTTTAATAGTGCATTTTACTCGTCATTTCATGCGCTTTGAGATGCCGCATAGCCCAATACGCTATCTGAAATAGGAACGACGTAAATTGAACAAATGTGATAGAATTTTTCTGAATTCTTAAATTAACCATAATATAAAATGATCTAATCGGGTCTCTGTTTGCCCTACCCTTGAAGTTTAATAGTGCATTTTACTCGCCATTTCATGCGCTTTGAGATGCCGCTACTCCCAATACGCTATCTGAAATAGGAGCGACGTAAATTGAACAAATCTGAAAGAATTTCGCTGAATTCTTATATTAACAAAAATATAAAATGATCTAATCGGGTCTCTGTTTGCCTTATCGTAGAAGTTTAATAGTGCATTTTACTCACCATTTCATGCGCATTGAGATGCCGCTTAGCCCAATACGCTATCTGAAATATCAGCGACGTAAATTGAACAAATGTGAGAGAATTTCGCTGAATTCTTATATTAACCAAAATATAAAATGATCTAATCGGGTCTCTGATTGCCCGATCATAGAAGTTTAGTAGTGCATTTTACTCGCCCTTCCACGCGCTTTGAGATTCCGCCTAGCCCAGTACGCTATCTGAAAGAGGAGCGACGTAAGTTGAACAAATGTGATAGAATTACGCTGAATTCTTATATTAACCGTAATATAAAATGATCTTATCGGGTCTCTGTTTGCCTTATCCTAGAAGTTTAATAGTGCATGTTACTCGCCATTTCATGCGCATTGAGATGCCGCTTAGCCCAATACGCTATCTGAAATAGGAGCGACGTAAATTGAACAAATGTGATAGAATTTCGCTGAATTCTTAAATTAACCATAATATAAAATGATCTTATCGGGTCTCTGTTTGCCCTACCCTAGAAGTTTAATAGTGCATTTTACTCCACATTTCTTGCGCTTTGAGATGCCGCTTAGCCCAATACGCTATCTGAAATATCAGCGACGTAAATTGAACAAATGTGAGAGAATTTCGCTGAATTCTTATATTAACCAAAATATAAAATGATGTAATCGGGTCTCTGATTGCCCTATCATAGAAGTTTAGTAGTGCATTTTACTCGCCCTTCCACGCGCTTTGAGATGCCGCCTAGCCCACTACGCTATCTGAAATAGGAGCGACGTAAGTTGAACAAATGTGATAGAATTACGCTGAATTCTTATATTAACCGTAATATAAAATGATCTAATCGGGTCTCTGTTTACCCTACCCGAGAAGTTTAATAGTGCATTTTACTCGTCATTTCATGTGCTTTGAGATGTCGCATAGCCCAATACGCTATCTGAAATAGGAACGACGTAAATTCAACAAATGTGATAGAATTTTTCTGAATTCTTAAATCAACCATAATATAAAATGATCTAATCGGGTCTCTGTTTGCCCTACCCTTGAAGTTTAATAGTGCATTTTACTCGCCATTTCATGCGCTTTGAGATGCCGCTTAGCCCAATACGCTATCTGAAATAGGAGCGACGTAAATTGAACAAATGTGATAGAATTTCGCTGAATTCTTATATTAACCAAAATACAAAATGATCTAATCGGGTCTCTGATTGCCCTATCATAGAAGTTTAATAGTGCATTTTACTCGCCATTCTACGCGCTTTACGATGCCGCCTAGCCCAGTACGCTATCTGAAATAGGAGCTACGTAAGTTGAACAAATGTGACAGAATTACGCTGAATTCTTATATTAACCTTAATGTAAAATGATCTAATCTGGTCTCTGTTCACCCTACCCTAGAAGTTTAATAGTGCATTTCACTCGTCATTTCATGCGCTTTGAGATGCCGCTTAGCCCAATACGCTATCTGAAATAGGAGCGACGTAAATTAAACAAATGTAATAGAATTTCGCTGAATTCTTATATTAACCAAAATACAAAATGATCTAATCGGGTCTCTGATTGCCCTACCCTAGAAGTTTAATAGTGCATTTTACTCGCCATGTCTTGCGCTTTGAGATGCAGCTTACCCCAATACGCTATCTGAAATAGGAACGACGTAAATTGAACAAATGTGATAGAATTTTTCTGAATTCTTAAATTAACCATAATATAAAATGATCTAATCGGGTCTCTGTTTGCCCTACCCTTGAAGTTTAATAGTGCATTTTACTCGCCATTCCACGCGCTTTAAGATGCCGCCTAGCCCAGTACGCTATCTGAAATAGGAGCGACGTAACTTGAACAAATGGGATAGAATTACGCTGAATTCTTATATTAACCATAACATAAAATGATCTAATCGGGTCTCTGTTTGCCTTATCCTAGACGTTTAATAGTGCATTATACTCGCCATTTCATGCGCTATTAGATGCCGCTTAGCCCAGGACGCTATCTGAAATAGGAACGACGTAAATTGAACAAATGTGATAGAATTTTGCTGAATTCTTAAATTAACCATAGTATAAAATGATCTAATCGGGTCTCTGTTTGCCCTACCCTAGAAGTTTAATAGTGCATTTCACTCGTCATTTCATGCGCTTTGAGATGCCCCTAAGCCCAATAAGCTGTCTGTAATAGGAGCGACGTAAATTGAACAAATGTGATAGCATTACGCTGAATTCTTATATTAACCAAAATATTAAATGATCTAATCGGGTCTCTGATTGCCCTATCATAGAAGTTTAATAGTGCATTTTACTCGCCTTTCCACGCGCTTTAAGACGCCGCCTAGCCCAGTACGCTATCTGAAATAGGAGCGACGTAAATTGAACAAATGTGATAGAATTTCCCTGAAATCTTATATTAAACAGAATATAAAATGATCTAATCGGGTCTCTGATTGCCCTATCATAGAAGTTTAATAGTGCATTTTACTCGCCATTCCACGCGCTTTAAGATGCCGCCTAGCCCAGTACGCTATCTGAAATAGGAGCGACGTAAATTAAAAAAAAGTGATGCAATTTCGCTGAATTCTTATATTAACCAAAATATAAAATGATCTAATCAGGTCTCTGATTGCCCTATCATAGAAGTTCAATAGTGCATTTTACTCGCCATTTCATGCGCTTTGAGATGCCGCTTAGCTCAATACGCTATCTGAAATAGGAGCGACGTAAATTGTACAAATGTGATAGAATTTCGCTGAAATCTTTTATTAAGCATAATGTAAAATGATTTAATCAGCTCTCTGTTCGCCCTAGCCTAGAAGTCTAATAGTGCATTTCACTCGTCATTTCACGCGCTTTGAGATACCGCTTAGCCCAATACGCTATCTGAATTAGGAGCGACGTAAATTGAACAAATGTGATAGAATTTCCCTGAATTCTTATATTAACCAAAATATAAAATGATCGAATCAGGTCTCTGATTGCCCTATCGTAGAAGTTTAATAGTGCATTGTACTCGCCATTCCACGCGCTTTAAGATGCCGCCTAGCCCAGTACGCTATCTGAAATAGGAACGACGTAAATTGAACAAATGTGATAGAATTTGGCTGAATTCTTATATTAACCAAAATATAAAATGATCTAATCGGGTCTCTGATTGCCCTATCATAGAAGTTTTATAGCTCATTTTACTCGCCATTCCACCCGCTTTAACACGCCGCCTAGCCTAGTACGCCATCTGGCATAGGAACGGCGTAAATTGAACAAATGTTATAGAATTTTGCTGAATTCTTAAATTAACCATAATATAAAATGATCTAATCGGGTCTCTGTTTGCCCTACCCTTGAAGTTTAATAGTGCATTTTACTCGCCATTTTATGCGCTTTGAGATGCCGCTTAGCCCAATACGCTATCTGACATAGGTGCGACGTAAATTGAACAAATGTGATAGAATTTCGCTGAATTCTTATATTAACCAAAATATAAAATGATCTAATCGGGTCTCTGATTGCCCTATCATAGAAGTTTGATAGTGCATTTTACTCGCCATTCCACGCGCTTTAAGATGCCGCCTAGCCCAGTACGCTATCTGAAAGAGGAGCGACGTAAGTTGAACAAATGTGATAGAATTACGCTGAATTCTTATATTAACCGTAATATAAAGTGATCTAATCGGGTATCTGTTTGCCTTACCCTAGTAGTTTAATAGTGCATTTTAATCGCCATTTCATGGGCTTTGAGATGTCGCTTAGCCCAATACGCTATCTGAAATAGGAGCGACGTAAATTGAACAAATGTGACAGAATTTCGGTGAATTCTTAAATTAACCATAATATAAAATGGTCTAATCGGGTCTCTGTTTGCCCTACCCTAGAAGTTTAATAGTGCATTTTACTCGCCATTTCATGCGCTTTCAGATGCCGCTAAGCCCAATAAGCTATCTGAAATAGGAGCGACGTAAATTGAACAAATGTGACAGAATTTCCCTGAAATCTTATATTAAACAAAATATAAAATGATCTAGTCGGGTCTCTGATTGCCCTATCATAGAAATTTAATAGTGCATTTTACTCGCCTTTCCACGCGCTTTAAGATGCCGCCTAGCCCAGTACGCTATCTGAAATAGGAACGACGTAAATTGTACAAATGTGATAGAATTTTGCTGACTTCTTAAATTAATCATAATATAAAATGATCTAATCGGGTCTCTGTTTGCCCTGCCCTAGAAGTTTAATAGTGCATTTTACTCGCCATTTCATGCGCTTTCAGATGCCGCTTAGCCCAATACGCTATCTTTAATAGGAGCGACGTAAATTGAACAAATGTGATAGAATTTCGCTGAATTCTTATATTAACGAAAATATAAAATGACCTAAACGGGTCTCTGATTGCCCTATCATAGTAGTTTAGTAGTGCATTTTACTCGCCATTCCACGCGCTTTAAGATGCCGCCTAGCCCAGTGCGCTATCTGAAATAGGAGCGACGTAAGTTGAAGAAATGTGATAGAATTACGCTGAATTCTTATATTAACCGTAATATAAAATGATCTAATCGGGGCTCTGCTTGCCCTATCATAGAAGTTTAATAGTGCATTTTACTCGCCTTTCCACGCGCTTTAAGATGCCGCCTAGCCCAGTACGCTATCTGAAATAGGAACGACGTAAATTGAACAAATGTGATAGAATTTTGCTGACTTCTTAAATTAATCATAATATAAAATGATCTAATCGGGTCTCTGTTTGCCCTACCCTAGAAGTTTAATAGTGCATTTTACTCGACATTTCTTGCGCTTTGAGATGCCGCTTAGCCCAATACGCTATCTGAAATAGGAGCGACGTAATTTGAACAAATGTGATAGAATTACGCTGAATTCTTATATTAACCGTAATATAAAATGATCTAATCGGGTCTCTGTTTGCCCTACCCTAGAAGTTTAATAGTGCATTTTACTCGTCATTTCATGCGCTTTGAGATGCCGCATAGCCCAATACGCTATCTGAAATAGGAACGACGTAAATTGAACAAATGTGATAGAATTTTTCTGAATTCTTAAATTAACCATAATATAAAATGATCTAATCGGGTCTCTGTTTGCCCTACCCTTGAAGTTTAATAGTGCATTTTACTCGCCATTTCTTGCGCTTTGAGATGCCGCTACTCCCAATACGCTATCTGAAATAGGAGCGACGTAAATTGAACAAATCTGAAAGAATTTCGCTGAATTCTTATATTAACAAAAATATAAAATGATCTAATCGGGTCTCTGTTTGCCTTATCGTAGAAGTTTAATAGTGCATTTTACTCACCATTTCATGCGCATTGAGATGCCGCTTAGCCCAATACGCTATCTGAAATATCAGCGACGTAAATTGAACAAATGTGAGAGAATTTCGCTGAATTCTTATATTAACCAAAATATAAAATGATCTAATCGGGTCTCTGATTGCCCGATCATAGAAGTTTAGTAGTGCATTTTACTCGCCCTTCCACGCGCTTTGAGATTCCGCCTAGCCCAGTACGCTATCTGAAAGAGGAGCGACGTAAGTTGAACAAATGTGATAGAATTACGCTGAATTCTTATATTAACCGTAATATAAAATGATCTTATCGGGTCTCTGTTTGCCTTATCCTAGAAGTTTAATAGTGCATGTTACTCGCCATTTCATGCGCATTGAGATGCCGCTTAGCCCAATACGCTATCTGAAATAGGAGCGACGTAAATTGAACAAATGTGATAGAATTTCGCTGAATTCTTAAATTAACCATAATATAAAATGATCTTATCGGGTCTCTGTTTGCCCTACCCTAGAAGTTTAATAGTGCATTTTACTCCACATTTCTTGCGCTTTGAGATGCCGCTTAGCCCAATACGCTATCTGAAATATCAGCGACGTAAATTGAACAAATGTGAGAGAATTTCGCTGAATTCTTATATTAACCAAAATATAAAATGATGTAATCGGGTCTCTGATTGCCCTATCATAGAAGTTTAGTAGTGCATTTTACTCGCCCTTCCACGCGCTTTGAGATGCCGCCTAGCCCACTACGCTATCTGAAATAGGAGCGACGTAAGTTGAACAAATGTGATAGAATTACGCTGAATTCTTATATTAACCGTAATATAAAATGATCTAATCGGGTCTCTGTTTACCCTACCCGAGAAGTTTAATAGTGCATTTTACTCGTCATTTCATGTGCTTTGAGATGTCGCATAGCCCAATACGCTATCTGAAATAGGAACGACGTAAATTCAACAAATGTGATAGAATTTTTCTGAATTCTTAAATCAACCATAATATAAAATGATCTAATCGGGTCTCTGTTTGCCCTACCCTTGAAGTTTAATAGTGCATTTTACTCGCCATTTCATGCGCTTTGAGATGCCGCTTAGCCCAATACGCTATCTGAAATAGGAGCGACGTAAATTGAACAAATGTGATAGAATTTCGCTGAATTCTTATATTAACCAAAATACAAAATGATCTAATCGGGTCTCTGATTGCCCTATCATAGAAGTTTAATAGTGCATTTTACTCGCCATTCTACGCGCTTTACGATGCCGCCTAGCCCAGTACGCTATCTGAAATAGGAGCTACGTAAGTTGAACAAATGTGACAGAATTACGCTGAATTCTTATATTAACCTTAATGTAAAATGATCTAATCTGGTCTCTGTTCACCCTACCCTAGAAGTTTAATAGTGCATTTCACTCGTCATTTCATGCGCTTTGAGATGCCGCTTAGCCCAATACGCTATCTGAAATAGGAGCGACGTAAATTAAACAAATGTAATAGAATTTCGCTGAATTCTTATATTAACCAAAATACAAAATGATCTAATCGGGTCTCTGATTGCCCTACCCTAGAAGTTTAATAGTGCATTTTACTCGCCATGTCTTGCGCTTTGAGATGCAGCTTACCCCAATACGCTATCTGAAATAGGAACGACGTAAATTGAACAAATGTGATAGAATTTTTCTGAATTCTTAAATTAACCATAATATAAAATGATCTAATCGGGTCTCTGTTTGCCCTACCCTTGAAGTTTAATAGTGCATTTTACTCGCCATTCCACGCGCTTTAAGATGCCGCCTAGCACAGTACGCTATCTGAAATAGGAGAGACATAAATGGAACAAATGTGATAGAATTTCGCTGAATTCTTATATTAATCAAAATATAAAATAATCTAATCGGGTCTCTGATTTCCCTATCATAGAAGTTTAACAGTGCATTTGACTCGCCATTTCATGCGCCTTGAGATGCCGCTTAGCCCAATACGCTATCTGAAATAGGGGCGACGTAAATTGAACAAATGTGATAGAATTACTCTGAATTCTTATATTAACCGTAATATAAAATGATCTAATCGGGTCTCTGTTTGCCTTACCCTAGAAGTTTAATACTGCATTTTACTCGCCATTTCATGCGCTTTGAGATGCCGCTTAGCCCAATACGCTATCTGAAATACGAGCGACGTAAATTGAACAAATGTGATAGAATTTCGCTGAATTCTTATATTAACCAAAATATAAAATGATCTAATCGGGTCTCTGATTGCCCTATCATAGAAGTTTAATAGTGAATTTTACTCGCCATTCCACGCGCTTTAAGATGCCGTATAGCCCAGTACGCTATCTGAAATAGGAACAACGTAAATTGAACAAATGTGATAGAATTTCGCTGAATTCTTAAATTAACCATAATATAAAATGATCTAATGGGGTCTCTGATTGCCCTACCCTAGAAGATTAATAGTGCATTTCACTCGCCATTTCATGCGCTTTGAGATGCCGCTTAGCCCGATACGCTATCTGACATAGGAGCGACGTAAATTGAACAAATGTGATAGAATTTCGCTGAATTCTTATATTAACCAAAATATAAAATGATCTAATCGGGTCTCTAATTGCCCTATCATAGAAGTTTAATAGTGCATTTTACTCGCCATTCCACGCGCTTTAAGTTGCCGCCTAGCCCAGTACGCTATCTGAAATAGGAGCTACGTAAGTTGAACAAATGTGATAGAATTTTGCTGAATTCTTAAATTAACCATAATATAAAATGATATAATCGGGTCTCTGTTTGCCCTACCCAAGAACTTTAATAGTGCATTTCTCTCGTCATTTCATGCGCTTTGAGATGCCGCTTAGCCCAATACGCTATCTGAAATAGGAGCGACGTAAATTGAACAAATGTGATAGAATTTTTCTGAATTCTTAAATCAACCATAATATAAAATGATCTAATCGGGTCTCTGTTTGCCCTACCCTTGAAGTTTAATAGTGCATTTTACTCGCCATTTCATGCGCTTTGAGATGCCGCTTAGCCCAATACGCTATCTGAAATAGGAGCGACGTAAATTGAACAAATGTGATAGAATTTCGCTGAATTCTTATATTAACCAAAATACAAAATGATCTAATCGGGTCTCTGATTGCCCTATCATAGAAGTTTAATAGTGCATTTTACTCGCCATTCTACGCGCTTTACGATGCCGCCTAGCCCAGTACGCTATCTGAAATAGGAGCTACGTAAGTTGAACAAATGTGACAGAATTACGCTGAATTCTTATATTAACCTTAATGTAAAATGATCTAATCTGGTCTCTGTTCACCCTACCCTAGAAGTTTAATAGTGCATTTCACTCGTCATTTCATGCGCTTTGAGATGCCGCTTAGCCCAATACGCTATCTGAAATAGGAGCGACGTAAATTAAACAAATGTAATAGAATTTCGCTGAATTCTTATATTAACCAAAATACAAAATGATCTAATCGGGTCTCTGATTGCCCTACCCTAGAAGTTTAATAGTGCATTTTACTCGCCATGTCTTGCGCTTTGAGATGCAGCTTACCCCAATACGCTATCTGAAATAGGAACGACGTAAATTGAACAAATGTGATAGAATTTTTCTGAATTCTTAAATTAACCATAATATAAAATGATCTAATCGGGTCTCTGTTTGCCCTACCCTTGAAGTTTAATAGTGCATTTTACTCGCCATTCCACGCGCTTTAAGATGCCGCCTAGCACAGTACGCTATCTGAAATAGGAGAGACATAAATGGAACAAATGTGATAGAATTTCGCTGAATTCTTATATTAATCAAAATATAAAATAATCTAATCGGGTCTCTGATTTCCCTATCATAGAAGTTTAACAGTGCATTTGACTCGCCATTTCATGCGCCTTGAGATGCCGCTTAGCCCAATACGCTATCTGAAATAGGGGCGACGTAAATTGAACAAATGTGATAGAATTACTCTGAATTCTTATATTAACCGTAATATAAAATGATCTAATCGGGTCTCTGTTTGCCTTACCCTAGAAGTTTAATACTGCATTTTACTCGCCATTTCATGCGCTTTGAGATGCCGCTTAGCCCAATACGCTATCTGAAATAGGAGCGACGTAAATTGAACAAATGTGATAGAATTTCGCTGAATTCTTATATTAACCAAAATATAAAATGATCTAATCGGGTCTCTGATTGCCCTATCATAGAAGTTTAATAGTGAATTTTACTCGCCATTCCACGCGCTTTAAGATGCCGTATAGCCCAGTACGCTATCTGAAATAGGAACAACGTAAATTGAACAAATGTGATAGAATTTCGCTGAATTCTTAAATTAACCATAATATAAAATGATCTAATGGGGTCTCTGATTGCCCTACCCTAGAAGATTAATAGTGCATTTCACTCGCCATTTCATGCGCTTTGAGATGCCGCTTAGCCCGATACGCTATCTGACATAGGAGCGACGTAAATTGAACAAATGTGATAGAATTTCGCTGAATTCTTATATTAACCAAAATATAAAATGATCTAATCGGGTCTCTAATTGCCCTATCATAGAAGTTTAATAGTGCATTTTACTCGCCATTCCACGCGCTTTAAGTTGCCGCCTAGCCCAGTACGCTATCTGAAATAGGAGCTACGTAAGTTGAACAAATGTGATAGAATTTTGCTGAATTCTTAAATTAACCATAATATAAAATGATATAATCGGGTCTCTGTTTGTCCTACCCAAGAACTTTAATAGTGCATTTCTCTCGTCATTTCATGCGCTTTGAGATGCCGCTTAGCCCAATACGCTATCTGAAATAGGAGCGACGTAAATTGAACAAATGTGATAGAATTTCCATGAAATCTTATATTAAACAAAATATAAAATGATCTAAACGGGACTCTGATTGCCCTATCATAGAAGTTTAGTAGTGCATTTTACTCGCTCTTCCACGCGCTTTAAGATGCCGCCTAGCCCAGTACACTATCTGAAATAGGAGCGACGTATGTTGAACAAATGTGATATAATTACCCTGAATTCTTATATTAACCGTAATATTAAATGATCTAATCGGGTCTCGGTTTGCCTTACCCTAGAAGTTTAATAGTGCGTTTTACTCGCCATTTCATGCGCTTTGAGATGCCGCTTAGCCCAATACGCTATCTGCAACATGAGCGACGTAAATTGAACAAATGTGATAGAATTTCGCTGAATTCATAAATTAACCATAATATAAAATGATCTAATCGGGTCTCTGTTTGCCCTACCCTAGAAGTTTAATAGTGCATTTTACTCGACATGTCTTGCGCTTTGAGATGCCGCTTAGTGCAATACGCTGTCTGAAATATCAGCGACGTAAATTGAACTAATGTGAGAGAATTTCGCTGAATTCTTATATTAACCAAAATATAAAATGATCTAATCGGGTCTCTGATTGCCCTATCATAGAAGTTTAGTAGTGCATTTTACTCGCCCTTCCACGCGCTTTGAGATACCGCCTTTCCCAGTACGCTATCTGAAATAGGAGCGACGTAAGTTGAACAAATGTGATAGAATTTCGCTGAATTCTTAAATTAACCATAATATAAAATGATCTAATGGGGTCTCTGATTGCCCTACCCTAGAAGATTAATAGTGCATTTCACTCGCCATTTCATGCGCTTTGAGATGCCGCTTAGCCCAATACGCTATCTGACATAGGAGCGACGTAAATTGAACAAATGTGATTGAATTTCGCTGAATTCTTATATTAACCAAAGTATAAAATGATCTCATCGGGTCTCTGATTGCCCTATCATAGAAGTTTAATAGTGCATTTTACTCGCCATTCCACGCGCTTTAAGGTGCCGCCTAGCCCAGTACTCTATCTGAAATAGGAGCGACGTAAGTTGAACAAATGTGATAGAATTTCGCTGAATTCTTATATTAACCGTAATATAAAATGATCTAATCGGGTCTATGATTGCCCTATCATAGAAGTTTAATAGTGCATTTTACTCGCCATTCCACGCGCTTTAAGGTGCCGCCTTACCCAGTACGCTATCTGAAATAGGAGCGACGTAAGTTGAACAAATGTGATAGAATTTTGCTGAATTCTTAAATTAACCATAATGTAAAATGATCGAATCGGGTCTCTGATTGCCCTACCCTAGAAGTTTAATAGTTCATTTTACTGGCCATTTCTTGCGCTTTGAGATGCCGCTTAGCCCAATACGCTGTCTGAAATATCAGCGACGTAAATTGAACAAATGTGAGAGAATCTCGCTGAATTCTTATATTAACCAAAATATAAAATGATCTAATCGGGTCTATGATTGCCCTATCATAGAAGTTTAAAAGTGCATTTTACTCGCCATTCCACGCGCTTTAAGATGCCGCCTAGCCCAGTACGCTATCTGAAATAGGAGCGACGTAAATTGAACAAATGTGATAGAATTTCGCTGAATTCTTATATTAACCGTAATATAAAATGATCTCATCGGGTCACTGCTTGCCCCACCCTAGAAGTTTAATAGTGCATTTTACTCGCCCTTTCGTGCGCTTTGAGATGCAGCTTAGCCCAATACGCTATCTGAAATAGGAGCGACGCAAATTGAACAAATGTGATAGAATTTCGCTGAATTCTTATATTAACCATAATATAAAATGATGTAATCGGGTCTCTGTTCGCCCGACCCAAGAAGTTTAATAGTGCATTTCTCTCGTCATTTCATGCGCTTTGAGATGCCGCTTAGCCCAATACGCTATCTCAAATAGGAGCGACGTAAATTGAACAAATGTGATAGAATTTCGCTGAATTCTTATATTAACCATAATATAAAATGATCTAATCGGGTCTCTGATTGCCCTACCCTAGAAGTATAATAGTGCATTTTACTCACCATTCCACGCGCTTTAAGATGCCGCCTATCCGAGTACGCTATCTGAAATAGGAGCGACGTAAATTGAACAAATGTGATAGAATTTCGCTGAATTCTTATGTTAACCAAAATATAAAATGATGTAATCGGGTCTCTGTTCGCCCTACCCAAGAAGTTTAATAGTGCATTTCACTCGTCATTTCATGCGCTTTGAGATGCCGCTTAGCCCAGTAGCTATCTGAAATAGGAGCGACGTAAATTGAACAAATGTGATAGAATTTCCCTGAAATCTTATATTAACCGTAATATAAAATGATCTAATCGGGTCTCTGTTTGCATTACCCTAGAAGTTTAATAGTGCATTTTACTCGCCATTCCACGCGCTTTAGGATGCCGCCTATCAGAGTACGCTATCTGAAATAGGAGCGACGTAAGTTGAACAAATGTGATAGAATAACGCTGAATTCTTATATTAACCGTAATATAAAATGGTCTAATCGGGTCTCCGTTTGCCTTATCCTAGAAGTTTAATAGTGCATTTTACTCGTCATTTCATGCGCATTGAGATGCCGCTTAGCCCAATACGCTATTTGAAATAGGAGCGATGTAAATTGAACAAATGTGATACAATTTCGCTGAATTCTGTAATTAACCATAATATGAAATGACCTAATCGGGTCTCTGTTCGCCATACCCAAGAAGTTTAATAGTTCATTTCTCTCGTCATTTCATGCGCTTTGAGATGCCGCTTAGCCCAATAGCTATCTGAAATAGGAGCGACGTAAATTGAACAAATGTGATAGAATTTCCCTGAATTCTTATATTAACCGTAATATAAAATGATCTAATCGGGTCTCTGTTTGCCCTACCCTAGAAGTTTAATAGTGCATTTTACTCGCCATTTCTTGCGCTTTGAGATGCCGCTTAGCCCAGTACGCTATCTGAAATAGGAGCGACGTAAATTGAACAAATGTGATAGAATTTTGCTGAATTCTTAAATTAACCATAATATAAAATGATCTAATCGGGTCTCTGTTTGCCCTACCCTAGAAGTTTAATAGTGCATTTCACTCGTCATTTCATGCGCTTTGCGATGCCGCTTAGCCCAATAAGCTATCTGAAATAGGAGCGACGTAAATTGAACAAATGTGATAGAATTTCGCTGAATTCTTATATTAACCAAAATATAAAATGATCTCATCGGGTCTCTGATTGCCCTATCATAGAAGTTTAATAGTGCATTTGACTCGCCATTCCACGCGCTTTAAGGTGCCGCCTAGCCCAGTACGCTATCTGAAATAGGAGCGACGTATGTTGAACAAATGTGATAGAATTTCCCTGAATTCTTATATTAACCTTAATGTAAAATGATCTAATCGGGTCTCTGTTTGCCCTACCCTAGAAGTTTAATAGGGCATTTCACTCGTCATTTCATGCGCTTTGCGATGCCGCTTAGCCCAATAAGCTATCTGAAATAGGAGCGACGTAAATTGAACAAATGTGATAGAATTTCGCTGAATTCTTATATTAACCAAAATATAAAATGATCTAGTCGGGTCTCTGATTGCCCTATCATAGAAGTTTAATAGTGCATTTTACTCGCCATTCCACGCGCTTTAAGGTGCCGCCTAACCCAGTACGCTATCTGAAATAGGAGCGACGTAAGTTGAACAAATGTGATAGAATTTTGCTGAATTCTTAAATTAACCATAATGTAAAATGATCGAATCGGGTCTCTGATTGCCCTACCCTAGAAGTTTAATAGTTCATTTTACTGGCCATTTCTTGCGCTTTGAGATGCCGCTTAGCCCAATACGCCATCTGAAATATCAGCGACGTAAATTGAACAAATGTGAGAGAATCTCGCTGAATTCTTATATTAACCAAAATATAAAATGATCTAATCGGGTCTATGATTGCCCTATCATAGAAGTTTAAAAGTGCATTTTACTCGCCATTCCACGCGCTTTAAGATGCCGCCTAGCCCAGTACGCTATCTGAAATAGGAGCGACGTAAATTGAACAAATGTGATAGAATTTCGCTGAATTCTTATATTAACCGTAATATAAAATGATCTCATCGGGTCACTGCTTGCCCCACCCTAGAAGTTTAATAGTGCATTTTACTCGCCCTTTCGTGCGCTTTGAGATGCAGCTTAGCCCAATACGCTATCTGAAATAGGAGCGACGCAAATTGAACAAATGTGATAGAATTTCGCTGAATTCTTATATTAACCATAATATAAAATGATGTAATCGGGTCTCTGTTCGCCCTACCCAAGAAGTTTAATAGTGCATTTCTCTCGTCATTTCATGCGCTTTGAGATGCCGCTTAGCCCAACCGCTATCTGAAATAGGAGCGACGTTAATTGAACAAATGTGATAGAATTACGCTGAATTCTTATATTAACCGTAATATAAAATGATCTATTCGGGTCTCTGTTCGCCCTACCCTAGAAGTTTAATAGTGCATTTCACTCGCCATTCCATGCGCTTTGAGATGCCGCTTAGCCCAATACGCTATCTGAAATAGGAGCGACGTAAATTGAACAAATGTGATAGAATTTCGCTGAATTCTTATATTAACCATAATATAAACTGATCTAATCGGGTCTCTGATTGCCTTACCCTAGAAGTATAATAGTGCATTTTACTCACCATTCCACGCGCTTTAAGATGCCGCCTATCCGAGTACGCTATCTGACATAGGAGCGACGTAAATTGAACAAATGTGATAGAATTTCGCTGAATTCTTATGTTAACCAAAATATAAAATGATGTAATCGGGTCTCTGTTCGCCCTACCCAAGAAGTTTAATAGTGCATTTCACTCGTCATTTCATGCGCTTTGAGGTGCCGCTTAGCCCAGTAGCTATCTGAAATAGGAGCGACGTAAATTGAACAAATGTGATAGAATTTCCCTGAAATCTTATATTAACCGTAATATAAAATGATCTAATCGGGTCTCTGTTTGCATTACCCTAGAAGTTTAATAGTGCATTTTACTCGCCATTCCACGCGCTTTAGGATGCCGCATATCAGAGTACGCTATCTGAAATAGGAGCGACGTAAGTTGAACAAATGTGATAGAATAACGCTGAATTCTTATATTAACCGTAATATAAAATGGTCTAATCGGGTCTCCGTTTGCCTTATCCTAGAAGTTTAATAGTGCATTTTACTCGTCATTTCATGCGCATTGAGATGCCGCTTAGCCCAATACGCTATTTGAAATAGGAGCGATGTAAATTGAACAAATGTGATAGAATTTCGCTGAATTCTGTAATTAACCATAATATGAAATGACCTAATCGGGTCTCTGTTCGCCCTACCCAAGAAGTTTAATAGTGCATTTCTCTCGTCATTTCATGCGCTTTGAGATGCCGCTTAGCCCAATAGCTATCTGAAATAGGAGCGACGTAAATTGAACAAATGTGATAGAATTTCACTGAATTCTTATATTAACCAAAATATAAAATGATCTAGTCGGGTCTCTGATTGCCCTATCATAGAAGTTTAATAGTGCATTTTACTCGCCATTCCACGCGCTTTAAGGTGCCGCCTAACCCAGTACGCTATCTGAAATAGGAGCGACGTAAGTTGAACAAATGTGATAGAATTTTGCTGAATTCTTAAATTAACCATAATGTAAAATGATCGAATCGGGTCTCTGATTGCCCTACCCTAGAAGTTTAATAGTTCATTTTACTGGCCATTTCTTGCGCTTTGAGATGCCGCTTAGCCCAATACGCTATCTGAAATATCAGCGACGTAAATTGAACAAATGTGAGAGAATCTCGCTGAATTCTTATATTAACCAAAATATAAAATGATCTAATCGGGTCTATGATTGCCCTATCATAGAAGTTTAAAAGTGCATTTTACTCGCCATTCCACGCGCTTTAAGATGCCGCCTAGCCCAGTACGCTATCTGAAATAGGAGCGACGTAAATTGAACAAATGTGATAGAATTTCGCTGAATTCTTATATTAACCGTAATATAAAATGATCTCATCGGGTCACTGCTTGCCCCACCCTAGAAGTTTAATAGTGCATTTTACTCGCCCTTTCGTGCGCTTTGAGATGCAGCTTAGCCCAATACGCTATCTGAAATAGGAGCGACGCAAATTGAACAAATGTGATAGAATTTCGCTGAATTCTTATATTAACCATAATATAAAATGATGTAATCGGGTCTCTGTTCGCCCTACCCAAGAAGTTTAATAGTGCATTTCTCTCGTCATTTCATGCGCTTTGAGATGCCGCTTAGCCCAACAGCTATCTGAAATAGGAGCGACGTAAATTGAACAAATGTGATAGAATTACGCTGAATTCTTATATTAACCGTAATATAAAATGATCTATTCGGGTCTCTGTTCGCCCTACCCTAGAAGTTTAATAGTGCATTTCACTCGCCATTCCATGCGCTTTGAGATGCCGCTTAGCCCAATACGCTATCTGAAATAGGAGCGACGTAAATTGAACAAATGTGATAGAATTTCGCTGAATTCTTATATTAACCATAATATAAACTGATCTAATCGGGTCTCTGATTGCCTTACCCTAGAAGTATAATAGTGCATTTTACTCACCATTCCACGCGCTTTAAGATGCCGCCTATCCGAGTACGCTATCTGACATAGGAGCGACGTAAATTGAACAAATGTGATAGAATTTCGCTGAATTCTTATGTTAACCAAAATATAAAATGATGTAATCGGGTCTCTGTTCGCCCTACCCAAGAAGTTTAATAGTGCATTTCACTCGTCATTTCATGCGCTTTGAGGTGCCGCTTAGCCCAGTAGCTATCTGAAATAGGAGCGACGTAAATTGAACAAATGTGATAGAATTTCCCTGAAATCTTATATTAACCGTAATATAAAATGATCTAATCAGGTCTCTGTTTGCATTACCCTAGAAGTTTAATAGTGCATTTTACTCGCCATTCCACGCGCTTTAGGATGCCGCATATCAGAGTACGCTATCTGAAATAGGAGCGACGTAAGTTGAACAAATGTGATAGAATAACGCTGAATTCTTATATTAACCGTAATATAAAATGGTCTAATCGGGTCTCCGTTTGCCTTATCCTAGAAGTTTAATAGTGCATTTTACTCGTCATTTCATGCGCATTGAGATGCCGCTTAGCCCAATACGCTATTTGAAATAGGAGCGATGTAAATTGAACAAATGTGATAGAATTTCGCTGAATTCTGTAATTAACCATAATATGAAATGACCTAATCGGGTCTCTGTTCGCCCTACCCAAGAAGTTTAATAGTGCATTTCTCTCGTCATTTCATGCGCTTTGAGATGCCGCTTAGCCCAATAGCTATCTGAAATAGGAGCGACGTAAATTGAACAAATGTGATAGAATTTCACTGAATTCTTATATTAACCAAAATATAAAATGATCTAGTCGGGTCTCTGATTGCCCTATCATAGAAGTTTAATAGTGCATTTTACTCGCCATTCCACGCGCTTTAAGGTGCCGCCTAGCCCAGTACGCTATCTGAAATAGGAGCGACGTAAGTTGAACAAATGTGATAGAATTTTGCTGAATTCTTAAATTAACCATAATGTAAAATGATCGAATCGGGTCTCTGATTGCCCTACCCTAGAAGTTTAATAGTTCATTTTACTGGCCATTTCTTGCGCTTTGAGATGCCGCTTAGCCCAATACGCTATCTGAAATAGGAGCGACGTAAATTGAACAAATGTGATAGAATTTCGCTGAATTCTTATATTAACCAAAATATAAAATGATCTAATCGGGTCTATGATTGCCCTATCATAGAAGTTTAATAGTGCATTTTACTCGCCATTCCACGCGCGTTAAGGTGCCGCCTAACCCAGTACGCTATCTGAAATAGGAGCGACGTAAGTTGAACAAATGTGATAGAATTTTGCTGAATTCTTAAATTAACCATAATGTAAAATGATCGAATCGGGTCTCTGATTGCCCTACCCTAGAAGTTTAATAGTTCATTTTACTGGCCATTTCTTGCGCTTTGAGATGCCGCTTAGCCCAATACGCTATCTGAAATATCAGCGACGTAAATTGAACAAATGTGAGAGAATCTCGCTGAATTCTTATATTAACCAAAATATAAAATGATCTAATCGGGTCTATGATTGCCCTATCATAGAAGTTTAAAAGTGCATTTTACTCGCCATTCCACGCGCTTTAAGATGCCGCCTAGCCCAGTACGCTATCTGAAATAGGAGCGACGTAAATTGAACAAATGTGATAGAATTTCGCTGAATTCTTATATTAACCGTAATATAAAATGATCTCATCGGGTCACTGCTTGCCCCACCCTAGAAGTTTAATAGTGCATTTTACTCGCCCTTTCGTGCGCTTTGAGATGCAGCTTAGCCCAATACGCTATCTGAAATAGGAGCGACGCAAATTGAACAAATGTGATAGAATTTCGCTGAATTCTTATATTAACCATAATATAAAATGATGTAATCGGGTCTCTGTTCGCCCTACCCAAGAAGTTTAATAGTGCATTTCTCTCGTCATTTCACGCGCTTTAAGATGCCGCTTAGCCCAGTAGCTATCTGAAATAGGAGCGACGTAAATTGAACAAATGTGATAGAATTTCCCTGAAATCTTATATTAACCGTAATATAAAATGATCTAATCGGGTCTCTGTTTGCATTACCCTAGAAGTTTAATAGTGCATTTTACTCGCCATTCCACGCGCTTTAGGATGCCGCCTATCAGAGTACGCTATCTGAAATAGGAGCGACGTAAGTTGAACAAATGTGATAGAATTTCGCTGAATTCTTATATTAACCATAATATAAAATGATCTAATCGGGTCTCTGATTGCCCTACCCTAGAAGTATAATAGTGCATTTTACTCACCATTCCACGCGCTTTAAGATGCCGCCTATCCGAGTACGCTATCTGAAATAGGAGCGACGTAAATTGAACAAATGTGATAGAATTTCGCTGAATTCTTATGTTAACCAAAATATAAAATGATGTAATCGGGTCTCTGTTCGCCCTACCCAAGAAGTTTAATAGTGCATTTCACTCGTCATTTCATGCGCATTGAGATGCCGCTTAGCCCAATACGCTATTTGAAATAGGAGCGATGTAAATTGAACAAATGTGATAGAATTTCGCTGAATTCTGTAATTAACCATAATATGAAATGACCTAATCGGGTCTCTGTTCGCCCTACCCAAGAAGTTTAATAGTGCATTTCTCTCGTCATTTCATGCGCTTTGAGATGCCGCTTAGCCCAATAGCTATCTGAAATAGGAGCGACGTAAATTGAACAAATGTGATAGAATTTCCCTGAATTCTTATATTAACCGTAATATAAAATGATCTAATCGGGTCTCTGTTTGCCCTACCCTAGAAGTTTAATAGTGCATTTTACTCGCCATTTCTTGCGCTTTGAGATGCCGCTTAGCCCAGTACGCTATCTGAAATAGGAGCGACGTAAATTGAACAAATGTGATAGAATTTTGCTGAATTCTTAAATTAACCATAATATAAAATGATCTAATCGGGTCTCTGTTTGCCCTACCCTAGAAGTTTAATAGTGCATTTCACTCGTCATTTCATGCGCTTTGCGATGCCGCTTAGCCCAATAAGCTATCTCAAATAGGAGCGACGTAAATTGAACAAATGTGATAGAATTTCGCTGAATTCTTATATTAACCAAAATATAAAATGATCTCATCGGGTCTCTGATTGCCCTATCATAGAAGTTTAATAGTGCATTTGACTCGCCATTCCACGCGCTTTAAGATGCCGCCTAGCCCAGTACGCTATCTGAAATAGGAGCGACGTATGTTGAACAAATGTGATAGAATTTCCCTGAATTCTTATATTAACCTTAATGTAAAATGATCTAATCGGGTCTCTGTTTGCCCTACCCTAGAAGTTTAATAGGGCATTTCACTCGTCATTTCATGCGCTTTGCGATGCCGCTTAGCCCAATAAGCTATCTGAAATAGGAGCGACGTAAATTGAACAAATGTGATAGAATTTCGCTGAATTCTTATATTAACCAAAATATAAAATGATCTAGTCGGGTCTCTGATTGCCCTATCATAGAAGTTTAATAGTGCATTTTACTCGCCATTCCACGCGCTTTAAGGAGCCGCCTAACCCAGTACGCTATCTGAAATAGGAGCGACGTAAGTTGAACAAATGTGATAGAATTTTGCTGAATTCTTAAATTAACCATAATGTAAAATGATCGAATCGGGTCTCTGTTCGCCCTACCCAAGAAGTTTAATAGTGCATTTCTCTCGTCATTTCATGCGCTTTGAGATGCCGCTTAGCCCAACAGCTATCTGAAATAGGAGCGACGTAAATTGAACAAATGTGATAGAATTACGCTGAATTCTTATATTAACCGTAATATAAAATGATCTATTCGGGTCTCTGTTCGCCCTACCCTAGAAGTTTAATAGTGCATTTCACTCGCCATTCCATGCGCTTTGAGATGCCGCTTAGCCCAATACGCTATCTGAAATAGGAGCGACGTAAATTGAACAAATGTGATAGAATTTCGCTGAATTCTTATATTAACCATAATATAAAATGATCTAATCGGGTCTCTGATTGCCCTACCCTAGAAGTATAATAGTGCATTTTACTCACCATTCCACGCGCTTTAAGATGCCGCCTATCCGAGTACGCTATCTGAAATAGGAGCGACGTAAATTGAACAAATGTGATAGAATTTCGCTGAATTCTTATGTTAACCAAAATATAAAATGATGTAATCGGGTCTCTGTTCGCCCTACCCAAGAAGTTTAATAGTGCATTTCACTCGTCATTTCATGCGCTTTGAGATGCCGCTTAGCCCAGTAGCTATCTGAAATAGGAGCGACGTAAATTGAACAAATGTGATAGAATTTCCCTGAAATCTTATATTAACCGTAATATAAAATGATCTAATCGGGTCTCTGTTTGCATTACCCTAGAAGTTTAATAGTGCATTTTACTCACCATTCCACGCGCTTTAGGATGCCGCCTATCAGAGTACGCTATCTGAAATAGGAGCGACGTAAGTTGAACAAATGTGATAGAATAACGCTGAATTCTTATATTAACCGTAATATAAAATGGTCTAATCGGGTCTCTGTTCGCCCTACCCAAGAAGTTTAATAGTGCATTTCTCTCGTCATTTCATGCGCTTTGAGATGCCGCTTAGCCCAATAGCTATCTGAAATAGGAGCGACGTAAATTGAACAAATGTGATAGAATTTCCCTGAATTCTTATATTAACCGTAATATAAAATGATCTAATCGGGTCTCTGTTTGCCCTACCCTAGAAGTTTAATAGTGCATTTTACTCGCCATTTCTTGCGCTTTGAGATGCCGCTTAGCCCAGTACGCTATCTGAAATAGGAGCGACGTAAATTGAACAAATGTGATAGAATTTTGCTGAATTCTTAAATTAACCATAATATAAAATGATCTAATCGGGTCTCTGTTTGCCCTACCCTAGAAGTTTAATAGTGCATTTCACTCGTCATTTCATGCGCTTTGCGATGCCGCGTAGCCCAATAAGCTATCTGAAATAGGAGCGACGTAAATTGAACAAATGTGATAGAATTTCGCTGAATTCTTATATTAACCAAAATATAAAATGATCTCATCGGGTCTCTGATTGCCCTATCATAGAAGTTTAATAGTGCATTTGACTCGCCATTCCACGCGCTTTAAGATGCCGCCTAGCCCAGTACGCTATCTGAAATAGGAGCGACGTATGTTGAACAAATGTGATAGAATTTCCCTGAATTCTTATATTAACCTTAATGTAAAATGATTTAATCGGGTCTCTGTTTGCCCTACCCTAGAAGTTTAATAGGGCATTTCACTCGTCATTTCATGCGCTTTGCGATGCCGCTTAGCCCAATAAGCTATCTGAAATAGGAGCGA
Organism: Macropis europaea; assembly: GCA_916610135.2. NCBI lineage: Eukaryota > Metazoa > Arthropoda > Insecta > Hymenoptera > Melittidae > Macropis > Macropis europaea. The sequence goes on from CAKAJE020001941.1 coordinate 107,145, forward strand.
CGTAAATTGAACAAATGTGATAGAATTTCGCTGAATTCTTATATTAACCAAAATATAAAATGATCTAGTCGGGTCTCAGATTGCCCTATCATAGAAGTTTAATAGTGCATTTTACTCGCCATTCCACGCGCTTTAAGGTGCCGCCTAACCCAGTACGCTATCTGAAATAGGAGCGACGTAAGTTGAACAAATGTGATAGAATTTTGCTGAATTCGTAAATTAACCATAATGTAAAATGATCGAATCGGGTCTCTGATTGCCCTACCCTAGAAGTTTAATAGTTCATTTTACTGGCCATTTCTTGCGCTTTGAGATGCGGCTTAGCCCAATACGCTATCTGAAATATCAGCGACGTAAATTGAACAAATGTGAGAGAATCTCGCTGAATCCTTATATTAACCAAAATATAAAATGATCTAATCGGGTCTATGATTGCCCTATCATAGAAGTTTAAAAGTGCATTTTACTCGCCATTCCACGCGCTTTAAGATGCCGCCTAGCCCAGTGCGCTATCTGAAATAGGAGCGACGTAAATTGAACAAATGTGATAGAATTTCGCTGAATTCTTATATTAACCGTAATATAAAATGATCTCATCGGGTCTCTGCTTGCCCCACCCTAGAAGTTTAATAGTGCATTTTACTCGCCCTTTCGTGCGCTTTGAGATGCAGCTTAGCCCAATACGCTATCTGAAATAGGAGCGACGCAAATTGAACAAATGTGATAGAATTTCGCTGAATTCTTATATTAACCATAATATAAAATGATGTAATCGGGTCTCTGTTCGCCCTACCCAAGAAGTTTAATAGTGCATTTCTCTCGTCATTTCATGCGCTTTGAGATGCCGCTTAGCCCAACAGCTATCTGAAATAGGAGCGACGTAAATTGAACAAATGTGATAGAATTTCCCTGAAATCTTATATTAACCGTAATATAAAATGATCTAATCGGGTCTCTGTTTGCATTACCCCAGAAGTTTAATAGTGCATTTTACTCGCCATTCCACGCGCTTTAAGATGCCGCCTATCCGAGTACGCTTTCTGAAATAGGAGCGACGTAAGTTGAACAAATGTGATAGAATAACGCTGAATTCTTATATTAACCATAATATAAAATGGTCTAATCGGGTCTCCGTTTGCCTTATCCTAGAAGTTTAATAGTGCATTTTACTCGCCATTCCACGCGCTTTAAGATACCGCGTAGCCCAGTACGCTATCTGAAATAGGAGCGACGTAAATTGAACAAATGTGATAGAATTTTGCTGAATTCTTAAATTAACCATAATATAAAATGATCTAATCGGGTCTCTGTTTGCCCTACCCTAGAAGTTTAATAGTGCATTTCACTCGTCATTTCATGCGCTTTGCGATGCCGCTTAGCCCAATACGCAATCTGAAATAGGAGCGACGTAAATTGAACAAATGTGATAGAATTTCGCTGAATTCTTATATTAACCGTAATATAAAATGATCTAATCGGGTCTCTGTTTGCCTTACCCTAGAAGTTTAATAGTGCATTTTACACGCCATTTCATGCGCTTTGAGATGCCGCTTAGCCCAATATGCTATCTGATATAGGAGCGACGTAAATTGAACAAATGTGATAGAATTACGCTGAATCCTTATATTAACCAAAATATAAAATGATCTAATGGGGTCTCTGATTGCCCTATCATAGAAGATTAATAGTGCATTCTACTCGCCATTCCACGCGCTTTAAGATGCCGCCTGGCGCAGTACGCTATCTGAAATAGGAGCGACGTTCGTTGAACAAATGTGATAGAATTACGCTGAATTCTTATATTAACCGTAATATAAAATGATGTAATCGTGTCTCTGTTTGCCTTATCCTAGAAGTTTAATAGTGCATTTTACTCGCCATTTCTTGCGCTTTGAGATGCCGCTTAGCCCAGTACGCTATCTGAAATAGGAGCGATGTAAATTGAACAAATGTGATAGAATTTCGATGAATACATTTATTAACCAAAATATAAAATGATCTAATCGGGTCTCTGATTGCCCTACCCTAGAAGTTTAATAGTGCATTTTACTCGCCATTTCATGCGCTTTGAGATGCCGCTTAGCCCAATACGCTATCTGAAATAGGAGCTACGTAAATTGAACAAATGTGATAGAATTTCGCTGAATTCTTAAATTAACCATAATATAAAATGATCTAATGGGGTCTCTGTTTGCCCTACCCTAGAAGTTTAATAGTGCATTTTACTCGCCATTCCACGCGCTTTAAGTTGCCGCCTAGCCCAGCACGCTATCTGAAATAGGAGATACGTAAGTTGAACAAATGTCACAGAATTACGCTGAATTCTTATATTAACCGTAATATAAAATGATCTAATCGGGTCTCTGTTTGCCTTATCCTAGAAGTTTAATAGTGCATTTGACTCGTCAATTCATGCGCTTTGCGATGCCGCTTAGTCCAATAAGCTATCTGAAATAGGAGCGACGTAAAATGAACAAATGTGATAGAATTTCGCTGAATTCTTATATTAACCAAAATATAAAATGATCTAATCGGGTCTCTGATTGCCCTATCATAGAAGTTTAACAGTGCATTTTACTCGCCATTCCACGCGCTTTAAGTTGCCGCCTAGCCCAGCACGCTATCTGAAATAGGAGCTACGTAAGTTGAACAAATGTCACAGAATTACGCTGAATTCTTATATTAACCGTAATATAAAATGATCTAATCGGGTCTCTGTTTGCCTTATCCTAGAAGTTTAATAGTGCATTTTACTCGCCATTTCTTGCGCTTTGAGATGCCGCTTAGCCCAGTACGCTATCTGAAATAGGAGCGATGTAAATTGAACAAATGTGATAGAATTTCGATGAATACATTTATTAACCAAAATATAAAATGATCTAATCGGGTCTCTGATTGCCCTACCCTAGAAGTTTAATAGTGCATTTTGCTCGCCATTTCATGCGCTTTGAGATGCCGCTTAGCCCAATACGCTATCTGAAATAGGAGCTACGTAAATTGAACAAATGTGATAGAATTTCGCTGAATTCTTAAATTAACCATAATATAAAATGATCTAATGGGGTCTCTGTTTGCCCTACCCTAGAAGTTTAATAGTGCATTTTACTCGCCATTTCTTGCGCTTTGCGATGCCACTTAGCACAAGTCGCTATCTGAAATAGGAGCGATGTAAATTGAACAAATGTGATAGAATTTCGCTGAATTCTTATATTAACCTTAATGTAAAATGATCTAATCGGGTCTTTGTTCGCCCTACCCAAGAAGTTTAATAGTGCATTTCACTCGTCATTTCATGCGCTTTGCGATGCCGCTTATCCCAATAAGCTATCTGAAATTGGAGCGACGTATATTGAACAAATGTGATAGAATTTCGCTGAATTCTTGTATTAACCAAAATATAAAATGATCTAATCGGGTCTCTGATTGCCCTATCATAGAAGTTTAATAGTGCATTTTACTCGCCATTCCACGCGCTTTAAGATGCCGCCTAGCCCAGTACGCTATCTGAAATAGGAGCTACGTAAGTTGAACGAATGTGACAGAATTACGCTGATTTCTTATATTAACGGTAATATAAAATGATCTAATCGGGTTTCTGTTTGCCTTATCCTAGAAGTTTAATAGTGCATTTTACTCGCCAATTCATGCGCTTTGAGATGCCTCTTAGCCCAATACGCTATCTGAAATAGGAGCGACGTAAATTAAACAAATGTAATAGAATTTCGCTGAATTCTTATATTAACCAAAATACAAAATGATCTAATCGGGTCTCCGATTGCCCTACCCTTGAAGTTTAATAGTGCATTTTACTCGCCATTTCATGCGCTTTGAGATGCCGCTTAGCCCAATACGCTATCTGAAATAGGAGCGACGTAAATTGAACAAATGTGATAGAATTTCGCTGAATTCTTATATTAACCAAAATATAAAATGATCTAATCGGGTCTCTGATTGCCCTATCATAGAAGTTTGATAGTGCATTTTACTCGACATTCCACGCGCTTAAAGTTGCCGCCTAGCCCAGTACGCTATCTGAAATAGGAGCTACGTAAGTTGAACAAATGTGACAGAATTACGCTGCATTCTTATATTAACAAAAATATAAAATGATCTAATCGGGTCTCTGATTGCCCTATCATAGAAGTTTATTAGTGCATTTTACTCGCCCTTCCACGCGCTTTGAGATACCGCCTAGCCCAGTACGCTATCTGAAATAGGAGCGACGTAAGTTGAACAAATGTGATAGAATTACGCTGAATTCTTATATTAACCGTAATATAAAATGATCTAATCGGGTCTCTGTTTGCCCTACCCTAGAAGTTTAACAGTGCATTTTACTCGTCATTTCATGCGCTTTGAGATGCCGCATAGCCCAATACGCTATCTGAAATAGGAACGACGTAAATTGAACAAACGTGATAGAATTTTTCTGAATTCTTAAATTAACCATAATATAAAATGATCTAATCGGGTCTCCGTTTGCCCTACCCTTGAAGTTTAATAGTGCATTTTACTCGCCATTCCACGCGCTTTAAGATGCCGCCTAGCCCAGTACGCTATCTGAAATAGGAGCGACGTAACTTGAACAAATGGGATAGAATTACGCTGAATTCTTATATTAACCATAACATAAAATGATCTAATCGGGTCTCTGTTTGCCTTATCCTAGACGTTTAATAGTGCATTATACTCGCCATTTCATGCGCTATTAGATGCCGCTTAGCCCAGGACGCTATCTGAAATAGGAACGACGTAAATTGAACAAATGTGATAGAATTTTGCTGAATTCTTAAATTAACCATAGTATAAAATGATCTAATCGGGTCTCTGTTTGCCCTACCCTAGAAGTTTAATAGTGCATTTCACTCGTCATTTCATGCGCTTTGAGATGCCCCTAAGCCCAATAAGCTGTCTGTAATAGGAGCGACGTAAATTGAACAAATGTGATAGCATTACGCTGAATTCTTATATTAACCAAAATATTAAATGATCTAATCGGGTCTCTGATTGCCCTATCATAGAAGTTTAATAGTGCATTTTACTCGCCTTTCCACGCGCTTTAAGACGCCGCCTAGCCCAGTACGCTATCTGAAATATCAGCGACGTAAATTGAACAAATGTGATAGAATTTCGCTGAATTCTTAAATTAACCATAATATAAAATGATTTAATCGGGTCTTTGTTTGCCCTACCCTAGAAGTTTAATAGTGCATTTTAATCGCCATTTCATGGGCTTTGAGATGCCGCTTAGCCCAATACGCTATCTGAAATAGGAGCGACGTAAATTGAACAAATGTGATAGAATTACGCTGAATTCTTATATTAACCGTAATATAAAATGATCTAATCGGGTCTCTGATTGCCCTATCATAGAAGTTTAATAGTGCATTTTACTCGCCTTTCCACGCGCTTTAAGATGCCGCCTAGCCCAGTACGCTATCTGAAATAGGAGCGACGTAAATTGAACAAATGTGATAGAATTTCCCTGAAATCTTATATTAAACAAAATATAAAATGATCTAATCGGGTCTCTGATTGCCCTAGCATAGAAGTTTAATAGTGCATTTTACTCGCCATTCCGCGCGCTTTAGGATGCCGCCTAGCCCAGTACGCTATCTGAAATAGGAGCGACGTAAATTGAACAAATGTGATAGAATTTTGCTGAATTCTTAAATTAACCATAATATAAAATGATCTAATCGGGTCTCTGTTTGCCCTACCCTAGAAGTTTAATAGTGCATTTCACTCGTCACTTCATGCGCTTTGAGATGCCGCTAAGCACAATAAGCTATCTGTAATAGGAGCGACGTAAATTGAGCAAATGTGATAGAATTTCGCTGAATTCTTTTATTAACCAAAATGTAAAATGATCTAATCGGGTCTCTGTTCGCCCTCGCCTAGAAGTTTAATAGTTCATTTTATTCGCCATTTCATGCGCTTTGAGATGCCGCTTAGCCCAATACGCTATCTGAAATAGCAGCGACGTAAATTAAACAAATGTGACAGAATGTCCCTGAAATCTTATATTAAGCAAAATGTAAAATGATCTAATCGGGTCTCTGATTGCCCTATCATGGAAGATTAGTAGTGCATTTTACTCACCCTTCCACGCGCTTTAAGATGCCGCCTAGCCCTGTACGCTATCTGAAATAGAAGCAACGTAAGTTGAACAAATGTGTTAGAATTACGCTGAATTCTTATATTAACCGTAATATAAAATGATCTAATCGGGTATCTGTTTGCCTTACCCTAGAAGTGTAATAGTGCATTTTAATCGCCATTTCATGGGCTTTGAGATGCCGCTAAGCCCAAATCGCTATCTGAAATAGGAGCGACGTAAATTGAACAAATGTGATAGAATTTCGGTGAATTCTTAAATTAACCATAATATAAAATGATCTAATCGGGTCTCTGCTTGCCCTACCCTAGAAGTTTAATAGTGCATTTTACTCGCCATTTCATGCGCTTTCAGATGCCGCTAAGCCCAATAAGCTATCTGAAATAGGAGCGACGTAAATTGAACAAATGTGACAGAATTTCCCTGAAATCTTATATAAAACAAAATATAAAATGATCTAATCGGGTCTCTGATTGCCCTATCATGGAAGATTAGCAGTGCATTTTACTCACCCTTCCGCGTGCTTTAAGATGCCGCCTAGCCCTGTACGCTATCTGAAATAGGAGCGACGAAAGTTGAGCAAATGTGATAGAATTACGCTGCATTCTTATATTAACCGTAATATAAAATGATCTAATCGGGTCTCTGTTTGCCCTACCCTAGAAGTTTAGTAGTGCATTTTACTCGCCATTCCGCGCGCTTTAAGATGCCGCTTAGCCCAATACGCTATCTGAAATAGGAGCGACGTAAATGGAACAAATGTGATAGAATTTCCCTGAATTTTTATATTAACCTTAATGTAAAATGATCTTATCGGGTCTCTGTTCGCCCTACCATAGAAGTCTAATAGTGCATTTCACTCGTCATTTCATGCGCTTTGAGATGCCGCTTAGCCCATTACGCTATCTGAAATAGGAGCGACGTAAATTAAAAAAAAGTGATGCAATTTCGCTGAATTCTTATATTAACCAAAATATAAAATGATCTAATCAGGTCTCTGATTGCCCTATCATAGAAGTTCAATAGTGCATTTTACTCGCCATTTCATGCGCTTTGAGATGCCGCTTAGCTCAATACGCTATCTGAAATAGGAGCGACGTAAATTGTACAAATGTGATAGAATTTCGCTGAAATCTTTTATTAAGCATAATGTAAAATGATTTAATCAGCTCTCTGTTCGCCCTAGCCTAGAAGTCTAATAGTGCATATCACTCGTCATTTCACGCGCTTTGAGATACCGCTTAGCCCAATACGCTATCTGAATTAGGAGCGACGTAAATTGAACAAATGTGATAGAATTTCCCTGAATTCTTATATTAACCAAAATATAAAATGATCGAATCAGGTCTCTGATTGCCCTATCATAGAAGTTTAATAGTGCATTGTACTCGCCATTCCACGCGCTTTAAGATGCCGCCTAGCCCAGTACGCTATCTGAAATAGGAACGACGTAAATTGAACAAATGTGATAGAATTTGGCTGAATTCTTATATTAACCAAAATATAAAATGATCTAATCGGGTCTCTGATTGCCCTATCATAGAAGTTTTATAGTTCATTTTACTCGCCATTCCACCCGCTTTAACACGCCGCCTAGCCTAGTACGCCATCTGGCATAGGAACGGCGTAAATTGAACAAATGTTATAGAATTTTGCTGAATTCTTAAATTAACCATAATATAAAATGATCTAATCGGGTCTCTGTTTGCCCTACCCTTGAAGTTTAATAGTGCATTTTACTCGCCATTTTATGCGCTTTGAGATGCCGCTTAGCCCAATACGCTATCTGATATAGGTGCGACGTAAATTGAACAAATGTGATAGAATTTCGGTGAATTCTTATATTAACCAAAATATAAAATGATCTAATCGGGTCTCTGATTGCCCTATCATAGAAGTTTGATAGTGCATTTTACTCGCCATTCCACGCGCTTTAAGATGCCGCCTAGCCCAGTACGCTATCTGAAAGAGGAGCGACGTAAGTTGAACAAATGTGATAGAATTACGCTGAATTCTTATATTAACCGTAATATAAAGTGATCTAATCGGGTATCTGTTTGCCTTACCCTAGTAGTTTAATAGTGCATTTTAATCGCCATTTCATGGGCTTTGAGATGTCGCTTAGCCCAATACGCTATCTGAAATAGGAGCGACGTAAATTGAACAAATGTGACAGAATTTCGGTGAATTCTTAAATTAACCATAATATAAAATGGTCTAATCGGGTCTCTGTTTGCCCTACCCTAGAAGTTTAATAGTGCATTTTACTCGCCATTTCATGCGCTTTCAGATGCCGCTAAGCCCAATAAGCTATCTGAAATAGGAGCGACGTAAATTGAACAAATGTGACAGAATTTCCCTGAAATCTTATATTAAACAAAATATAAAATGATCTAGTCGGGTCTCTGATTGCCCTATCATAGAAATTTAATAGTGCATTTTACTCGCCTTTCCACGCGCTTTAAGATGCCGCCTAGCCCAGTACGCTATCTGAAATAGGAACGACGTAAATTGAACAAATGTGATAGAATTTTGCTGACTTCTTAAATTAATCATAATATAAAATGATCTAATCGGGTCTCTGTTTGCCCTGCCCTAGAAGTTTAATAGTGCGTTTTACTCGCCATTTCATGCGCTTTCAGATGCCGCTTAGCCCAATACGCTATCTTTAATAGGAGCGACGTAAATTGAACAAATGTGATAGAATTTCGCTGAATTCTTATATTAACGAAAATATAAAATGACCTAAACGGGTCTCTGATTGCCCTATCATAGTAGTTTAGTAGTGCATTTTACTCGCCATTCCACGCGCTTTAAGATGCCGCCTAGCCCAGTGCGCTATCTGAAATAGGAGCGACGTAAGTTGAACAAATGTGATAGAATTACGCTGAATTCTTATATTAACCGTAATATAAAATGATCTAATCGGGGCTCTGATTGCCCTATCATAGAAGTTTAATAGTGCATTTTACTCGCCTTTCCACGCGCTTTAAGATGCCGCCTAGCCCAGTACGCTATCTGAAATAGGAACGACGTAAATTGAACAAATGTGATAGAATTTTGCTGACTTCTTAAATTAATCATAATATAAAATGATCTAATCGGGTCTCTGTTTGCCCTACCCTAGAAGTTTAATAGTGCATTTTACTCGCCATTTCATGCGCTTTGAGATGCCGCATAGCCCAATACGCTATCTGAAATAGGAACGACGTAAATTGAACAAATGTGATAGAATTTTTCTGAATTCTTAAATTAACCATAATATAAAATGATCTAATCGGGTCTCTGTTTGCCCTACCCTTGAAGTTTAATAGTGCATTTTACTCGCCATTTCATGCGCTTTGAGATGCCGCTACTCCCAATACGCTATCTGAAATAGGAGCGACGTAAATTGAACAAATCTGAAAGAATTTCGCTGAATTCTTATATTAACAAAAATATAAAATGATCTAATCGGGTCTCTGTTTGCCTTATCGTAGAAGTTTAATAGTGCATTTTACTCACCATTTCATGCGCATTGAGATGCCGCTTAGCCCAATACGCTATCTGAAATATCAGCGACGTAAATTGAACAAATGTGAGAGAATTTCGCTGAATTCTTATATTAACCAAAATATAAAATGATCTAATCGGGTCTCTGATTGCCCGATCATAGAAGTTTAGTAGTGGATTTTACTCGCCCTTCCACGCGCTTTGAGATTCCGCCTAGCCCAGTACGCTATCTGAAAGAGGAGCGACGTAAGTTGAACAAATGTGATAGAATTACGCTGAATTCTTATATTAACCGTAATATAAAATGATCTAATCGGGTCTCTGTTTGCCTTATCCTAGAAGTTTAATAGTGCATGTTACTCGCCATTTCATGCGCATTGAGATGCCGCTTAGCCCAATACGCTATCTGAAATAGGAGCGACGTAAATTGAACAAATGTGATAGAATTTCGCTGAATTCTTAAATTAACCATAATATAAAATGATCTTATCGGGTCTCTGTTTGCCCTACCCTAGAAGTTTAATAGTGCATTTTACTCCACATTTCTTGCGCTTTGAGATGCCGCTTAGCCCAATACGCTATCTGAAATATCAGCGACGTAAATTGAACAAATGTGAGAGAATTTCGCTGAATTCTTATATTAACCAAAATACAAAATGATCTAATCGGGTCTCTGATTGCCCTATCATAGAAGTTTAATAGTGCATTTTACTCGCCATTCTACGCGCTTTACGATGCCGCCTAGCCCAGTACGCTATCTGAAATAGGAGCTACGTAAGTTGAACAAATGTGACAGAATTTCGCTGAATTCTTATATTAACCTTAATGTAAAATGATCTAATCTGGTCTCTGTTCACCCTACCCTAGAAGTTTAATAGTGCATTTCACTCGTCATTTCATGCGCTTTGAGATGCCGCTTAGCCCAATACGCTATCTGAAATAGGAGCGACGTAAATTAAACAAATGTAATAGAATTTTGCTGAATTCTTATATTAACCAAAATACAAAATGATCTAATCGGGTCTCTGATTGCCCTACCCTAGAAGTTTAATAGTGCATTTTACTCGCCATGTCTTGCGCTTTGAGATGCAGCTTACCCCAATACGCTATCTGAAATAGGAACGACGTAAATTGAACAAATGTGATAGAATTTTTCTGAATTCTTAAATTAACCATAATATAAAATGATCTAATCGGGTCTCTGTTTGCCCTACCCTTGAAGTTTAATAGTGCATTTTACTCGCCATTCCACGCGCTTTAAGATGCCGCCTAGCACAGTACGCTATCTGAAATAGGAGAGACATAAATGGAACAAATGTGTTAGAATTTCGCTGAATTATTATATTAATCAAAATATAAAATAATCTAATCGGGTCTCTGATTTCCCTATCATAGAAGTTTAACAGTGCATTTGACTCGCCATTTCATGCGCCTTGAGATGCTGCTTAGCCCAATACGCTATCTGAAATAGGGGCGACGTAAATTGAACAAATGTGATAGAATTACTCTGAATTCTTATATTAACCGTAATATAAAATGATCTAATCGGGTCTCTGTTTGCCTTACCCTAGAAGTTTAATACTGCATTTTACTCGCCATTTCATGCGCTTTGAGATGCCGCTTAGCCCAATACGCTATCTGAAATAGGAGCGACGTAAATTGAACAAATGTGATAGAATTTCGCTGAATTCTTATATTAACCAAAATACAAAATGATCTAATCGGGTCTCTAATTGCCCTATCATAGAAGTTTAATAGTGCATTTTACTCGCCATTCCACGCGCTTTAAGTTGCCGCCTAGCCCAGTACGCTATCTGAAATAGGAGCTACGTAAGTTGAACAAATGTGATAGAATTTTGCTGAATTCTTAAATTAACCATAATATAAAATGATATAATCGGGTCTCTGTTTGCCCTACCCAAGAACTTTAATAGTGCATTTCTCTCGTCATTTCATGCGCTTTGAGATGCCGCTTAGCCCAATACGCTATCTGAAATAGGAGCGACGTAAATTGAACAAATGTGATAGAATTTCCATGAAATCTTATATTAAACAAAATATAAAATGATCTAAACGGGACTCTGATTGCCCTATCATAGAAGTTTAGTAGTGCATTTTACTCGCTCTTCCACGCGCTTTAAGATGCCGCCTAGCCCAGTACACTATCTGAAATAGGAGCGACGTATGTTGAACAAATGTGATATAATTACTCTGAATTCTTATATTAACCGTAATATTAAATGATCTAATCGGGTCTCGGTTTGCCTTACCCTAGAAGTTTAAAAGTGCGTTTTACTCGCCATTTCATGCGCTTTGAGATGCCGCTTAGCCCAATACGCTATCTGCAACATGAGCGACGTAAATTGAACAAATGTGATAGAATTTCGCTGAATTCTTAAATTAACCATAATATAAAATGATCTAATCGGGTCCCTGTTTGCCCTACCCTAGAAGTTTAATAGTGCATTTTACTCGACATGTCTTGCGCTTTGAGATGCCGCTTAGTGCAATACGCTGTCTGAAATATCAGCGACGTAAATTGAACTAATGTGAGAGAATTTCGCTGAATTCTTATATTAACCAAAATATAAAATGATCTAATCGGGTCTCTGATTGCCCTATCATAGAAGTTTAGTAGTGCATTTTACTCGCCCTTCCACGCGCTTTGAGATACCGCCTTTCCCAGTACGCTATCTGAAATAGGAGCGACGTAAGTTGAACAAATGTGATAGAATTTCGCTGAATTCTTAAATTAACCATAATATAAAATGATCTAATGGGGTCTCTGATTGCCCTACCCTAGAAGATTAATAGTGCATTTCACTCGCCATTTCATGCGCTTTGAGATGCCGCTTAGCCCAATACGCTATCTGACATAGGAGCGACGTAAATTGAACAAATGTGATAGAATTTCGCTGAATTCTTATATTAACCAAAATATAAAATGATCTAATCGGGTCTCTGATTGCCCTATCATAGAAGTTTAAGAGTGCATTTTACTCGCCATTCCACGCGCTTTAAGTTGCCGCCTAGCCCAGTACGCTATCTGCAATAGGAGCTACGTAAGTTGAATAAATGTGACAGAATTACGCTGAATTCTTATATTAACCGTAATATAAAATAATCTAATCGGGTCTCTGTTTGCCCTACCCTAGAAGTTTAATAGTGCATTTTACTCGCCATTCCACGCGCTTTAAGATGCCGCCTAGCCCAGTACGCTATCTGAAATAGGAGCGACGTATGTTGAACAAATGTGATAGAATTTCCCTGAATTCTTATATTAACCTTAATGTAAAATAATCTAATCGGGTCTCTGTTTGCCCTACCCTAGAAGTTTAATAGTGCATTTCACTCGTCATTTCATGCGCTTTGCGATGCCGCTTAGCCCAATAAGCTATCTGAAATAGGAGCGACGTAAATTGAACAAATGTGATAGAATTTCGCTGAATTCTTATATTAACCAAAATATAAAATGATCTAATCGGGTCTCTGATTGCCCTATCATAGAAGTTTAATAGTGCATTTTACTCGCCATTCCACGCGCTTTAAGGTGCCGCCTAGCCCAGTACTGTATCTGAAATAGGAGCGACGTAAGTTGAACAAATGTGATAGAATTTTGCTAGAATTCTTAAATTAACCATAATGTAAAATGATCGAATCGGGTCTCTGATTGCCCTACCCTAGAAGTTTAATAGTTCATTTTACTCGCCATTTCTTGCGCTTTGAGATGCCGCTTAGCCCAATACGCTATCTGAAATATCAGCGACGTAAATTGAACAAATGTGAGAGAATCTCGCTGAATTCTTATATTAACCAAAATATAAAATGATCTAATCGGGTCTATGATTGCCCTATCATAGAAGTTTAAAAGTGCATTTTGCTCACCATTCCACGCGCTTTAAGATGCCGCCTAGCCCAGTACGCTATCTGAAATAGGAGCGACGTAAATTGAACAAATGTGATAGAATTTCGCTGAATTCTTAAATTAACCATAATATAAAATGATCTAACGGGGTCTCTGATTGCCCTACCCTAGAAGATTAATAGTGCATTTCACTCGCCATTTCATGCGCTTTGAGATGCCGCTTAGCCCAATACGCTATCTGACATAGGAGCGACGTAAATTGAACAAATGTGATTGAATTTCGCTGAATTCTTATATTAACCAAAGTATAAAATGATCTCATCGGGTCTCTGATTGCCCTATCATAGAAGTTTAATAGTGCATTTTACTCGCCATTCCACGCGCTTTAAGGTGCCGCGTAGCCCAGTACTCTATCTGAAATAGGAGCGACGTAAGTTGAACAAATGTGATAGAATTTCGCTGAATTCTTATATTAACCGTAATATAAAATGATCTAATCGGGTCTCTGTTTGCCCTACCCTAGAAGGTTAACAGTGCATTTTACTCGTCATTTCATGCGCTTCGAGATGCCGCATAGCCCAATACGCTATCTGACATAGGAGCGACGTAAATTGAACAAATGTGATAGAATTTCGCTGAATTCTTAAATTAACCATAATATAAAATGATCTAATGGGGTCTCTGATTGCCCTACCCTAGAAGATTAATAGTGCATTTCACTCGCCATTTCATGCGCTTTGAGATGCCGCTTAGCCCAATACGCTATCTGACATAGGAGCGACGTAAATTGAACAAATGTGATTGAATTTCGCTGAATTCTTATATTAACCAAAGTATAAAATGATCTCATCGGGTCTCTGATTGCCCTATCATAGAAGTTTAATAGTGTATTTTACTCGCCATTCCACGCGCTTTAAGTTGCCGCCTAGCCCAGTACGCTATCTGAAATAGGAGCTACGTAAGTTGAACAAATGTGACAGAATTACGCTGAATTCTTATATTAACCGTAATATAAAATGATCTAATCGGGTCTCTGTTTGCCCTACCCTAGAAGTTTAATAGTGCATTTTACTCGCCATTTCTTGCGCTTTGAGATGCCGCTTAGGCCAGTACGCTATCTGAAATAGGAGCGACGTAAATTGAACAAATGTGATAGAATTTTGCTGAATTCTTAAATTAACCATAATATAAAATGATCTAATCGGGTCTCTGTTTGCCCTACCCTAGAAGTTTAATAGTGCATTTCACTCGTCATTTCATGCGCTTTGCGATGCCGCTTAGCCCAATAAGCTATCTGAAATAGGAGCGACGTAAATTGAACAAATGTGATAGAATTTCGCTGAATTCTTATATTAACCAAAATATAAAATGATCTCATCGGGTCTCTGATTGCCCTATCATAGAAGTTTAATAGTGCATTTGACTCGCCATTCCACGCGCTTTAAGATGCCGCCTAGCCCAGTACGCTATCTGAAATAGGAGCGACGTATGTTGAACAAATGTGATAGAATTTCCCTGAATTCTTATATTAACCTTAATGTAAAATGATCTAATCGGGTCTCTGTTTGCCCTACCCTAGAAGTTTAATAGGGCATTTCACTCGTCATTTCATGCGCTTTGCGATGCCGCTTAGCCCAATAAGCTATCTGAAATAGGAGCGACGTAAATTGAACAAATGTGATAGAATTTCGCTGAATTCTTATATTAACCAAAATATAAAATGATCTAGTCGGGTCTCTGATTGCCCTATCATAGAAGTTTAATAGTGCATTTTACTCGCCATTCCACGCGCTTTAAGGTGCCGCCTAACCCAGTACGCTATCTGAAATAGGAGCGACGTAAGTTGAACAAATGTGATAGAATTTTGCTGAATTCTTAAATTAACCATAATGTAAAATGATCGAATCGGGTCTCTGATTGCCCTACCCTAGAAGTTTAATAGTTCATTTTACTGGCCATTTCTTGCGCTTTGAGATGCCGCTTAGCCCAATACGCTATCTGAAATAGGAGCGACGTAAATTGAACAAATGTGATAGAATTTCGCTGAATTCTTATATTAACCAAAATATAAAATGATCTAATCGGGTCTATGATTGCCCTATCATAGAAGTTTAATAGTGCATTTTACTCGCCATTCCACGCGCTTTAAGGTGCCGCCTTACCCAGTACGCTATCTGAAATAGGAGCGACGTAAGTTGAACAAATGTGATAGAATTTTGCTGAATTCTTAAATTAACCATAATGTAAAATGATCGAATCGGGTCTCTGATTGCCCTACCCTAGAAGTTTAATAGTTCATTTTACTGGCCATTTCTTGCGCTTTGAGATGCCGCTTAGCCCAATACGCTGTCTGAAATATCAGCGACGTAAATTGAACAAATGTGAGAGAATCTCGCTGAATTCTTATATTAACCAAAATATAAAATGATCTAATCGGGTCTATGATTGCCCTATCATAGAAGTTTAAAAGTGCATTTTACTCGCCATTCCACGCGCTTTAAGATGCCGCCTAGCCCAGTACGCTATCTGAAATAGGAGCGACGTAAATTGAACAAATGTGATAGAATTTCGCTGAATTCTTATATTAACCGTAATATAAAATGATCTCATCGGGTCACTGCTTGCCCCACCCTAGAAGTTTAATAGTGCATTTTACTCGCCCTTTCGTGCGCTTTGAGATGCAGCTTAGCCCAATACGCTATCTGAAATAGGAGCGACGCAAATTGAACAAATGTGATAGAATTTCGCTGAATTCTTATATTAACCATAATATAAAATGATGTAATCGGGTCTCTGTTCGCCCTACCCAAGAAGTTTAATAGTGCATTTCTCTCGTCATTTCATGCGCTTTGAGATGCCGCTTAGCCCAACAGCTATCTGAAATAGGAGCGACGTAAATTGAACAAATGTGATAGAATTACGCTGAATTCTTATATTAACCGTAATATAAAATGATCTATTCGGGTCTCTGTTCGCCCTACCCTAGAAGTTTAATAGTGCATTTCACTCGCCATTCCATGCGCTTTGAGATGCCGCTTAGCCCAATACGCTATCTCAAATAGGAGCGACGTAAATTGAACAAATGTGATAGAATTTCGCTGAATTCTTATATTAACCATAATATAAAATGATCTAATCGGGTCTCTGATTGCCCTACCCTAGAAGTATAATAGTGCATTTTACTCACCATTCCACGCGCTTTAAGATGCCGCCTATCCGAGTACGCTATCTGAAATAGGAGCGACGTAAATTGAACAAATGTGATAGAATTTCGCTGAATTCTTATGTTAACCAAAATATAAAATGATGTAATCGGGTCTCTGTTCGCCCTACCCAAGAAGTTTAATAGTGCATTTCACTCGTCATTTCATGCGCTTTGAGATGCCGCTTAGCCCAGTAGCTATCTGAAATAGGAGCGACGTAAATTGAACAAATGTGATAGAATTTCCCTGAAATCTTATATTAACCGTAATATAAAATGATCTAATCGGGTCTCTGTTTGCATTACCCTAGAAGTTTAATAGTGCATTTTACTCGCCATTCCACGCGCTTTAGGATGCCGCCTATCAGAGTACGCTATCTGAAATAGGAGCGACGTAAGTTGAACAAATGTGATAGAATAACGCTGAATTCTTATATTAACCGTAATATAAAATGGTCTAATCGGGTCTCCGTTTGCCTTATCCTAGAAGTTTAATAGTGCATTTTACTCGTCATTTCATGCGCATTGAGATGCCGCTTAGCCCAATACGCTATTTGAAATAGGAGCGATGTAAATTGAACAAATGTGATAGAATTTCGCTGAATTCTGTAATTAACCATAATATGAAATGACCTAATCGGGTCTCTGTTCGCCCTACCCAAGAAGTTTAATAGTGCATTTCTCTCGTCATTTCATGCGCTTTGAGATGCCGCTTAGCCCAACAGCTATCTGAAATAGGAGCGACGTAAATTGAACAAATGTGATAGAATTACGCTGAATTCTTATATTAACCGTAATATAAAATGATCTATTCGGGTCTCTGTTCGCCCTACCCTAGAAGTTTAATAGTGCATTTCACTCGCCATTCCATGCGCTTTGAGATGCCGCTTAGCCCAATACGCTATCTGAAATAGGAGCGACGTAAATTGAACAAATGTGATAGAATTTCGCTGAATTCTTATATTAACCATAATATAAACTGATCTAATCGGGTCTCTGATTGCCTTACCCTAGAAGTATAATAGTGCATTTTACTCACCATTCCACGCGCTTTAAGATGCCGCCTATCCGAGTACGCTATCTGACATAGGAGCGACGTAAATTGAACAAATGTGATAGAATTTCGCTGAATTCTTATGTTAACCAAAATATAAAATGATGTAATCGGGTCTCTGTTCGCCCTACCCAAGTAGTTTAATAGTGCATTTCACTCGCCATTCCATGCGCTTTGAGATGCCGCTTAGCCCAATACGCTATCTCAAATAGGAGCGACGTAAATTGAACAAATGTGATAGAATTTCGCTGAATTCTTATATTAACCATAATATAAAATGATCTAATCGGGTCTCTGATTGCCCTACCCTAGAAGTATAATAGTGCATTTTACTCACCATTCCACGCGCTTTAAGATGCCGCCTATCCGAGTACGCTATCTGAAATAGGAGCGACGTAAATTGAACAAATGTGATAGAATTTCGCTGAATTCTTATGTTAACCAAAATATAAAATGATGTAATCGGGTCTCTGTTCGCCCTACCCAAGAAGTTTAATAGTGCATTTCACTCGTCATTTCATGCGCTTTGAGATGCCGCTTAGCCCAGTAGCTATCTGAAATAGGAGCGACGTAAATTGAACAAATGTGATAGAATTTCCCTGAAATCTTATATTAACCGTAATATAAAATGATCTAATCGGGTCTCTGTTTGCATTACCCTAGAAGTTTAATAGTGCATTTTACTCGCCATTCCACGCGCTTTAGGATGCCGCCTATCAGAGTACGCTATCTGAAATAGGAGCGACGTAAGTTGAACAAATGTGATAGAATAACGCTGAATTCTTATATTAACCGTAATATAAAATGGTCTAATCGGGTCTCCGTTTGCCTTATCCTAGAAGTTTAATAGTGCATTTTACTCGTCATTTCATGCGCATTGAGATGCCGCTTAGCCCAATACGCTATTTGAAATAGGAGCGATGTAAATTGAACAAATGTGATAGAATTTCGCTGAATTCTGTAATTAACCATAATATGAAATGACCTAATCGGGTCTCTGTTCGCCCTACCCAAGAAGTTTAATAGTGCATTTCTCTCGTCATTTCATGCGCTTTGAGATGCCGCTTAGCCCAACAGCTATCTGAAATAGGAGCGACGTAAATTGAACAAATGTGATAGAATTACGCTGAATTCTTATATTAACCGTAATATAAAATGATCTATTCGGGTCTCTGTTCGCCCTACCCTAGAAGTTTAATAGTGCATTTCACTCGCCATTCCATGCGCTTTGAGATGCCGCTTAGCCCAATACGCTATCTGAAATAGGAGCGACGTAAATTGAACAAATGTGATAGAATTTCGCTGAATTCTTATATTAACCATAATATAAACTGATCTAATCGGGTCTCTGATTGCCTTACCCTAGAAGTATAATAGTGCATTTTACTCACCATTCCACGCGCTTTAAGATGCCGCCTATCCGAGTACGCTATCTGACATAGGAGCGACGTAAATTGAACAAATGTGATAGAATTTCGCTGAATTCTTATGTTAACCAAAATATAAAATGATGTAATCGGGTCTCTGTTCGCCCTACCCAAGTAGTTTAATAGTGCATTTCACTCGTCATTTCATGCGCTTTGAGGTGCCGCTTAGCCCAGTAGCTATCTGAAATAGGAGCGACGTAAATTGAACAAATGTGATAGAATTTCCCTGAAATCTTATATTAACCGTAATATAAAATGATCTAATCGGGTCTCTGTTTGCATTACCCTAGAAGTTTAATAGTGCATTTTACTCGCCATTCCACGCGCTTTAGGATGCCGCAAATCAGAGTACGCTATCTGAAATAGGAGCGACGTAAGTTGAACAAATGTGATAGAATAACGCTGAATTCTTATATTAACCGTAATATAAAATGGTCTAATCGGGTCTCCGTTTGCCTTATCCTAGAAGTTTAATAGTGCATTTTACTCGTCATTTCATGCGCATTGAGATGCCGCTTAGCCCAATACGCTATTTGAAATAGGAGCGATGTAAATTGAACAAATGTGATAGAATTTCGCTGAATTCTGTAATTAACCATAATATGAAATGACCTAATCGGGTCTCTGTTCGCCCTACCCAAGAAGTTTAATAGTGCATTTCTCTCGTCATTTCATGCGCTTTGAGATGCCGCTTAGCCCAATAGCTATCTGAAATAGGAGCGACGTAAATTGAACAAATGTGATAGAATTTCACTGAATTCTTATATTAACCAAAATATAAAATGATCTAGTCGGGTCTCTGATTGCCCTATCATAGAAGTTTAATAGTGCATTTTACTCGCCATTCCACGCGCTTTAAGGTGCCGCCTAACCCAGTACGCTATCTGAAATAGGAGCGACGTAAGTTGAACAAATGTGATAGAATTTTGCTGAATTCTTAAATTAACCATAATGTAAAATGATCGAATCCGTTCTCTGATTGCCCTACCCTAGAAGTTTAATAGTTCATTTTACTGGCCATTTCTTGCGCTTTGAGATGCCGCTTAGCCCAATACGCTATCTGAAATAGGAGCGACGTAAATTGAACAAATGTGATAGAATTTCGCTGAATTCTTATATTAACCAAAATATAAAATGATCTAATCGGGTCTATGATTGCCCTATCATAGAAGTTTAATAGTGCATTTTACTCGCCATTCCACGCGCGTTAAGGTGCCGCCTAACGCAGTACGCTATCTGAAATAGGAGCGACGTAAGTTGAACAAATGTGATAGAATTTTGCTGAATTCTTAAATTAACCATAATGTAAAATGATCGAATCGGGTCTCTGATTGCCCTACCCTAGAAGTTTAATAGTTCATTTTACTGGCCATTTCTTGCGCTTTGAGATGCCGCTTAGCCCAATACGCTATCTGAAATAGGAGCGACGTAAATTGAACAAATGTGATAGAATTTTGCTGAATTCGTAAATTAACCATAATATAAAATGATCTAATCGGGTCTCTGTTTGCCCTACCCTAGAAGTTTAATAGTGCATTTCACTCGTCATTTCATGCGCTTTGCGATGCCGCTTAGCCCAATAAGCTATCTGAAATAGGAGCGACGTAAATTGAACAAATGTGATAGAATTTCGCTGAATTCTTATATTAACCAAAATATAAAATGATCTCATCGGGTCTCTGATTGCCCTATCATAGAAGTTTAATAGTGCATTTGACTCGCCATTCCACGCGCTTTAAGGTGCCGCCTAGCCCAGTACGCTATCTGAAATAGGAGCGACGTATGTTGAACAAATGTGATAGAATTTCCCTGAATTCTTATATTAACCTTAATGTAAAATGATCTAATCGGGTCTCTGTTTGCCCTACCCTAGAAGTTTAATAGGGCATTTCACTCGTCATTTCATGCGCTTTGCGATGCCGCTTAGCCCAATAAGCTATCTGAAATAGGAGCGACGTAAATTGAACAAATGTGATAGAATTTCGCTGAATTCTTATATTAACCAAAATATAAAATGATCTAGTCGGGTCTCTGATTGCCCTATCATAGAAGTTTAATAGTGCATTTTACTCGCCATTCCACGCGCTTTAAGGTGCCGCCTAACCCAGTACGCTATCTGAAATAGGAGCGACGTAAGTTGAACAAATGTGATAGAATTTTGCTGAATTCTTAAATTAACCATAATGTAAAATGATCGAATCGGGTCTCTGATTGCCCTACCCTAGAAGTTTAATAGTTCATTTTACTGGCCATTTCTTGCGCTTTGAGATGCCGCTTAGCCCAATACGCCATCTGAAATATCAGCGACGTAAATTGAACAAATGTGAGAGAATCTCGCTGAATTCTTATATTAACCAAAATATAAAATGATCTAATCGGGTCTATGATTGCCCTATCATAGAAGTTTAAAAGTGCATTTTACTCGCCATTCCACGCGCTTTAAGATGCCGCCTAGCCCAGTACGCTATCTGAAATAGGAGCGACGTAAATTGAACAAATGTGATAGAATTTCGCTGAATTCTTATATTAACCGTAATATAAAATGATCTCATCGGGTCACTGCTTGCCCCACCCTAGAAGTTTAATAGTGCATTTTACTCGCCCTTTCGTGCGCTTTGAGATGCAGCTTAGCCCAATACGCTATCTGAAATAGGAGCGACGCAAATTGAACAAATGTGATAGAATTTCGCTGAATTCTTATATTAACCATAATATAAAATGATGTAATCGGGTCTCTGTTCGCCCTACCCAAGAAGTTTAATAGTGCATTTCTCTCGTCATTTCATGCGCTTTGAGATGCCGCTTAGCCCAACAGCTATCTGAAATAGGAGCGACGTAAATTGAACAAATGTGATAGAATTACGCTGAATTCTTATATTAACCGTAATATAAAATGATCTATTCGGGTCTCTGTTCGCCCTACCCTAGAAGTTTAATAGTGCATTTCACTCGCCATTCCATGCGCTTTGAGATGCCGCTTAGCCCAATACGCTATCTGAAATAGGAGCGACGTAAATTGAACAAATGTGATAGAATTTCGCTGAATTCTTATATTAACCATAATATAAACTGATCTAATCGGGTCTCTGATTGCCTTACCCTAGAAGTATAATAGTGCATTTTACTCACCATTCCACGCGCTTTAAGATGCCGCCTATCCGAGTACGCTATCTGACATAGGAGCGACGTAAATTGAACAAATGTGATAGAATTTCGCTGAATTCTTATGTTAACCAAAATATAAAATGATGTAATCGGGTCTCTGTTCGCCCTACCCAAGAAGTTTAATAGTGCATTTCACTCGTCATTTCATGCGCTTTGAGGTGCCGCTTAGCCCAGTAGCTATCTGAAATAGGAGCGACGTAAATTGAACAAATGTGATAGAATTTCCCTGAAATCTTATATTAACCGTAATATAAAATGATCTAATCGGGTCTCTGTTTGCATTACCCTAGAAGTTTAATAGTGCATTTTACTCGCCATTCCACGCGCTTTAGGATGCCGCATATCAGAGTACGCTATCTGAAATAGGAGCGACGTAAGTTGAACAAATGTGATAGAATAACGCTGAATTCTTATATTAACCGTAATATAAAATGGTCTAATCGGGTCTCCGTTTGCCTTATCCTAGAAGTTTAATAGTGCATTTTACTCGTCATTTCATGCGCATTGAGATGCCGCTTAGCCCAATACGCTATTTGAAATAGGAGCGATGTAAATTGAACAAATGTGATAGAATTTCGCTGAATTCTGTAATTAACCATAATATGAAATGACCTAATCGGGACTCTGTTCGCCCTACCCAAGAAGTTTAATAGTGCATTTCTCTCGTCATTTCATGCGCTTTGAGATGCCGCTTAGCCCAATAGCTATCTGAAATAGGAGCGACGTAAATTGAACAAATGTGATAGAATTTCACTGAATTCTTATATTAACCAAAATATAAAATGATCTAGTCGGGTCTCTGATTGCCCTATCATAGAAGTTTAATAGTGCATTTTACTCGCCATTCCACGCGCTTTAAGGTGCCGCCTAACCCAGTACGCTATCTGAAATAGGAGCGACGTAAGTTGAACAAATGTGATAGAATTTTGCTGAATTCTTAAATTAACCATAATGTAAAATGATCGAATCGGGTCTCTGATTGCCCTACCCTAGAAGTTTAATAGTTCATTTTACTGGCCATTTCTTGCGCTTTGAGATGCCGCTTAGCCCAATACGCTATCTGAAATAGGAGCGACGTAAATTGAACAAATGTGATAGAATTTCGCTGAATTCTTATATTAACCAAAATATAAAATGATCTAATCGGGTCTATGATTGCCCTATCATAGAAGTTTAATAGTGCATTTTACTCGCCATTCCACGCGCGTTAAGGTGCCGCCTAACCCAGTACGCTATCTGAAATAGGAGCGACGTAAGTTGAACAAATGTGATAGAATTTTGCTGAATTCTTAAATTAACCATAATGTAAAATGATCGAATCGGGTCTCTGATTGCCCTACCCTAGAAGTTTAATAGTTCATTTTACTGGCCATTTCTTGCGCTTTGAGATGCCGCTTAGCCCAATACGCTATCTGAAATATCAGCGACGTAAATTGAACAAATGTGAGAGAATCTCGCTGAATTCTTATATTAACCAAAATATAAAATGATCTAATCGGGTCTATGATTGCCCTATCATAGAAGTTTAAAAGTGCATTTTACTCGCCATTCCACGCGCTTTAAGATGCCGCCTAGCCCAGTACGCTATCTGAAATAGGAGCGACGTAAATTGAACAAATGTGATAGAATTTCGCTGAATTCTTATATTAACCGTAATATAAAATGATCTCATCGGGTCACTGCTTGCCCCACCCTAGAAGTTTAATAGTGCATTTTACTCGCCCTTTCGTGCGCTTTGAGATGCAGCTTAGCCCAATACGCTATCTGAAATAGGAGCGACGCAAATTGAACAAATGTGATAGAATTTCGCTGAATTCTTATATTAACCATAATATAAAATGATGTAATCGGGTCTCTGTTCGCCCTACCCAAGAAGTTTAATAGTGCATTTCTCTCGTCATTTCATGCGCTTTGAGATGCCGCTTAGCCCAACAGCTATCTGAAATAGGAGCGACGTAAATTGAACAAATGTGATAGAATTACGCTGAATTCTTATATTAACCGTAATATAAAATGATCTATTCGGGTCTCTGTTCGCCCTACCCTAGAAGTTTAATAGTGCATTTCACTCGCCATTCCATG
>CAKAJE020001942.1:0-115408 GCA_916610135.2 Macropis europaea
AAAATGCACTATTAAACTTCGAGGGTACGGTAAACAGAGACCCGATTAGATCATTTTATATTATGGTTAATTTAAGAATTCAGCGAAATTCTATCACATTTGTGCAATTTACGTCGCTCCTATTGCAGATAGCCTACTGGGCTAGGCGGCATCTTAAAGAGCGTGGAATGGCGAGTATAACGCTCTGTTAAACTTCTAGGTTAGGGCAAACAGAGACCAGATTTGATCATTTTATATTATGGTTAATTTAAGAATTCAGCGAAATTCTATCACATTTATTCAATTTACGTTGCTCCTATATCAGATAGCATACTGGGCTAGGCGGCATCTTAAAGCGCGTGGAATTGCGAGTAAAATGCACTATTAAACTTCGATGATAGGGCAATCAGAGACCCGGTTAGATCATTTTATATTTTGCTTAATATAAGATTTCCGGGAAATCCTATCACATTTGTTCCATTTACGTCGCTCCTATTTCAGATAGCGTATTGGGCTAAGCGGCATCTCAAAGCGCATGAAATGGCGAATAAAATGCACTATTAAACTTCTAGGGTAAGGCAAAGAGAGACCCGATTAGATCATTTTATATTTTGGTTAATACAAGTATTCAGCGAAATCCTATCACATTTGTTCAATTTACGTCGCTCCTATATCAGATAGCGCAGTGGGCTAGGCGGCATCTTAAAGCGCGTGGAATGGCGAGTAAAATGCACTATTAAACGTCTATGATAGGGAAATCAGAGACCTGATTAGATCATTTTATATTTTGGTTAGTATAAGAGTTCAGCGAAATTCTATCACATTTATTCAATTTACGTCGCTCCTATTTCAGATAGCGAATTGGGCTAAGCGGCATCTCAAAGCGCATGAAATGACGAGTGAAATGCACTATTAATCTTCCAGGGTAGGGCGATCAGAGACCCGATTAGATCATTTTACATTAAGGTTAATATAAGAATTCAGCGAAATTCTATCACATTTGTTCAACTTTCGTCGCTCCTATTTCAGATAGCGTACTGGGCTAGGCGGCATCTCAAAGCGCATGAAATGGCGAATAAAATGCACCATTAAACTTCTAGGGTAAGCAAAGAGAGACCCCATTAGATCATTTTATATTTTGGTTAATACATGTATTCAGCGAAATCCTATCACATTTGTTCAATTTACGTCGCTCCTATATCAGATAGCGCAGTGGGCTAGGCGGCATCTTAAAGCGCGTGGAATGGCGAGTAAAATACACTATTAAACGTCTATCATAGGGCAATCAGAGACCTGATTAGATCATTTTATATTTTGGTTAGTATAAGAATTCAGCGAAATTCTATCACATTTGTTCAATTTACGTCGCTCCTATTTCAGATAGCGTATTGAGCTAAGCGGCATCTCACAGCGCATGAAATGACGAATGAAATGCACTATTAATCTTCCAGGGTAGGGCGATCAGAGACCCGATTAGATCATTTTACATTAAGGTTAATATAAGAATTCAGCGAAATTCTATCACATTTGTTCAACTTTCGTCGCTCCTATTTCAGATAGCGTATTGGGCTAAGCGGCATCTCAAAGCGCAAGAAATGGCGAGTAAAATGCACTATTAAACTTCTAGGGTAAGGCAAACAGAGACCCGATTAGATCATTTTATATTACGGTTAATATAATATTTCAGCGTAATTCTATCGCATTTGTTCAACTTACGTCGCTCCTATTTCAGATAGCGTACTGGGGTAGGCGGCATCATAAAGCGCGTGGAATGGCGAGTAAAATGCACTATTAAACTTCTATGATAGGGGAATCAGAGACCCGATTAGATCATTTTATATTTTGGTTAATATAAGAATTCAGCGAAATTCTATCACATTTGTTCAATTTACGTCGCTCCTATTTCAGGTAGCGTATTGGGCTAAGCGGCATTTCAGAGCGCATGAATGGCGAATAAAATATACTATTAATCTTCCAGGGTAGGGCGAACAGAGACCCGATTAGATCATTTTACATTAATGTTTATATAAGAATTCAGCGAAATCCTATCACATTTGTTCAATTTATGTCGCTGATATTTCAGATAGCCCATTGGGCTAAGCGGCATCTCAAAGCGCAAAAAATGGCGAGTAAAATGCACTATTAAGCTGCGACGGTAGGGCAAACAGAGACCCGATTAGATCATTTTATATTATGGTTAATTTAAGAATTCAGCGAAATTGTATCACATTTGTTCAATTTACGTCGCTCCTATTTCAGATAGCGTATTGGGCTAAGCGGCACCTCAAAGCGCATGAAATGGCGAGTAAAATGCACTATTAAACTTCTAGGGTAGGGTAAACAGAGACCCGATTAGATCATTTTATATTATGGTTAATTTAAGAATTCAGCGAAATTCTATCACATTTGTTCAATTTACGTCGCTCCTATTTCAGATCGCGTATTGGGCTAAGCGGCATCTCAAAGCGCATGAAATGGCGAGTAAAATGCACTATTAAACTTCTATGATAGGGCAATCAGAGACCCGATTAGATCATTTTATATTTTGCTTAATATAAGATTTCCGGGAGATCCTATCACATTTGTTCCATTTACGTCGCTCCTATTTCAGATAGCGTACTGGGCTAGCCGGCATCTTAGAGCGCGTGGAATGACGAGTGGAATGCACTATTAAACTTCTAGGGTAGGGCAAACGGAGACCAGATTAGATCATTTTATATTATGGTTAATTTAAGAATTCAGCGAAATTCTATCACATTTGTTCAATTTACGTCGCCCCTATTTCAGATAGCGTATTGGGCTAAGCGGCACCTCAAAGCGCATGAAATGGCGAGTAAAATGCACTATTAAACTTCTGGGGTACGGTAACCAGAGACCCGATTAGATCATTTTATATTATGGTTAATTTAAGAATTCAGCGAAATTCTATCACATTTGTTCAACTTACGTCGCTCCTATTTCAGATAGCGTACTCGGCTAGACGGCATCTTAAAGCGCGTGGAATGGAGAGCATAACGCACTATTAACCTTCTATGATAGGGCAATCAGAGACCAGATTAGATCATTTTAAATTTTGGATAACATAAGTGTTCAGCGAAATTCTATCACATTTATTCAATTTACGTCGCTCCTATTTCAGATAGCGAATTGGGCTAAGCGGCATCTCAAAGCGCATGAAATGACGAGTGAAATGCACTATTAAGCTTCTAGGGTAAGGCAAACAGAGATCCGATTAGATCATTTTATATTACGGTTAATATAAGGATTCAGCGTAATTCTATCACATTTGTTCAACTTACGTCGCTCCTATTTCAGATAGCGTACTGGGCTAGGCGGCATCTTAAAGCGCGCGGAATTGCGAGAAAAATGCACTATTAAACTTCGATGATAGGGCAATCAGAGACCCGGTTAGATCATTTTATATTTTGCTTAATATAAGATTTCCGGGAAATCCTATCACATTTGTTCCATTTACGTCGCTCCTATTTCAGATAGCGCATTGGGCTAAGCGGCATCCCAAAGCGCATGAAATGGCGAATAAAATGCACTGTTAAACTTCTAGGGTAAGGCAAAGGGAGACCCGATTAGATTATTTTATATTTTGGTTAATACAAGTATTCAGCGAAATCCTATCACATTTGTTCAATTTACGTCGCTCCTATATCAGATAGCGCAGTGGGCTAGGCGGCATCTTAAAGCGCGTGGAATGGCGAGTGAAATGCACTATTAAACTTCTAGGATAGGACGAACAGAGACCCAATTAGATCATTTTATATTACGGTTAATATAAGAATTCAGCGTAATTCTATCACATTTGTTCAATTTACGTCGCTCCTATATCAGATAGCGTACTGGGCTAGGCGGCATCTTAAACCGCGTGGAATTGCTAGTAAAATGCACTATTAAACTTCTATGATAGGGCAATCAGAGACCCGATTAGATCATTTTATATTTTGCTTAATATAAGATTTCCGGGAGATCCTATCACATTTGTTCCATTTACGTCGCTCCTATTTCAGATAGCGGATTGGGCTAAGCGGCATCTCAAAGCGCATGAAATGGCGAATAAAATGCACTATTAAACTTCTAGGCTAGGGCGAACAGAGACCCGATTATATCATTTTACATTATGGGTAATAAAAGAATTCAGGGAAATCCTATCACATTTGTTCAATTTATGTCGCTCCTATTTCAGATAGCGTATTGGGCTAAGCGGCACCCCAAAGAGCATGAAATGGCGAGTAAAATGCACTATTAAACTTCGAGGGTACGGTAAACAGAGACCCGATTAGATCATTTTATATTATGGTTAATTTAAGAATTCAGCGAAATTCTATCACATTTGTGCAATTTACGTCGCTCCTATTGCAGATAGCCTACTGGGCTAGGCGGCATCTTAAAGAGCGTGGAATGGCGAGTATAACGCTCTGTTAAACTTCTAGGTTAGGGCAAACAGAGACCAGATTTGATCATTTTATATTATGGTTAATTTAAGAATTCAGCGAAATTCTATCACATTTATTCAATTTACGTTGCTCCTATATCAGATAGCATACTGGGCTAGGCGGCATCTTAAAGCGCGTGGAATTGCGAGTAAAATGCACTATTAAACTTCGATGATAGGGCAATCAGAGACCCGGTTAGATCATTTTATATTTTGCTTAATATAAGATCTCCGGGAAATCCTATCACATTTGTTCCATTTACGTCGCTCCTATTTCAGATAGCGTATTGGGCTAAGCGGCATCTCAAAGCGCATGAAATGGCGAATAAAATGCACTATTAAACTTCTAGGGTAAGGCAAAGAGAGACCCGATTAGATCATTTTATATTTTGGTTAATACAAGTATTCAGCGAAATCCTATCACATTTGTTCAATTTACGTCGCTCCTATATCAGATAGCGCAGTGGGCTAGGCGGCATCTTAAAGCGCGTGGAATGGCGAGTAAAATGCACTATTAAACGTCTATGATAGGGCAATCAGAGACCCGATTACATCATTTTATATTACGGTTAATATAAGAATTCAGCGTAATTCTATCACATTTGTTCAATTAACGTCGCTCCTATTTCAGATAGCGTATTGGGCTAAGCGGCACCTCAAAGCGCATGAAATGACGAGTAAAATGCACTATTAAACTTCTAGGGTACGGTAAACAGAGACCCGATTAGATCATTTTATATTATGGTTAATTTAAGAATGCAGCAAAATTCTATCACATTTGTTCAATTTACGTCGCTCCTATTTCAGATAGCGACTTGGACTAAGCGGCATCTCAAAGCGCATGAAATGTCGAGTGAAATGCACTATTAAACTTCTAGGATAGGACGAACAGAGACCCAATTAGATCATTTTATATTACGGTTAATATAAGAATTCAGCGTAATTCTATCACATTTGTTCAATTTACGTCGCTCCTATATCAGATAGCGTACTGGGCTAGGCGGCATCTTAAACCGCCTGGAATTGCCAGTAAAATGCACTATTAAACTTCTATGATAGGGCAATCAGAGACCCGATTAGATCATTTTATATTTTGCTTAATATAAGATTTCCGGGAGATCCTATCACATTTGTTCCATTTACGTCGCTCCTATTTCAGATAGCGGATTGGGCTAAGCGGCATCTCAAAGCGCATGAAATGGCGAATAAAATGCACTATTAAACTTCTAGGCTAGGGCGAACAGAGACCCGATTATATCATTTTACATTATGGGTAATAAAAGAATTCAGGGAAATCCTATCACATTTGTTCAATTTATGTCGCTCCTATTTCAGATAGCGTATTGGGCTAAGCGGCACCCCAAAGAGCATGAAATGGCGAGTAAAATGCACTATTAAACTTCGAGGGTACGGTAAACAGAGACCCGATTAGATCATTTTATATTATGGTTAATTTAAGAATTCAGCGAAATTCTATCACATTTGTGCAATTTACGTCGCTCCTATTGCAGATAGCCTACTGGGCTAGGCGGCATCTTAAAGAGCGTGGAATGGCGAGTATAACGCCCTGTTAAACTTCTAGGGTAGGGCAAACAGAGACCAGATTAGATCATTTTATATTATGGTTAATTTAAGAATTCAGCGAAATTCTATCACATTTATTCAATTTACGTTGCTCCTATATCAGATAGCATACTGGGCTAGGCGGCATCTTAAAGCGCGTGAAATTGCGAGTAAAATGCACTATTAAACTTCGATGATAGGGCAATCAGAGACCCGATTAGATCATTTTATATTTTGCTTAATATAAGATTTCCGGGAAATCCTATCACATTTGTTCCATTTACGTCGCTCCTATTTCAGATAGCGTATTGGGCTAAGCGGCATCTCAAAGCGCATGAAATGGCGAATAAAAGGCACTATTAAACTTCTAGGGTAAGGCAAAGAGAGACCCGATTAGATCATTTTATATTTTGGTTAATACAAGTATTCAGCGAAATCCTATCACATTTGTTCAATTTACGTCGCTCCTATATCAGATAGCGCAGTGGGCTAGGCGGCATCTTAAAGCGCGTGGAATGGCGAGTAAAATGCACTATTAAACGTCTATGATAGGGAAATCAGAGACCTGATTAGATCATTTTATATTTTGGTTAGTATAAGAATTCAGCGAAATTCTATCACATTTGTTCAATTTACGTCGCTCCTATTTCAGATAGCGTATTGGGCTAAGCGGCATCTCACAGCGCATGAAATGACGAATGAAATGCACTATTAATCTTCCCGGGTAGGGCGATCAGAGACCCGATTAGATCATTTTACATTAAGGTTAATATAAGAATTCAGCGAAATTCTATCACATTTGTTCAACTTTCGTCGCTCCTATTTCAGATAGCGTATTGGGCTAAGCGGCATCTCAAAGCGCAAGAAATGGCGAGTAAAATGCACTATTAAACTTCTAGGGTAAGGCAAACAAAGACCCGATTAGATCATTTTATATTACGGTTTGTAGCGGCACTTCCCGACCTCGCCAGCAGAGGGTTCAGCGGCGCACAGACTTTCCCGCAAGTCCACGACCATCCTGCGCTTTGTATATATACTCCTACGACCTGACCCTCACTATCCCGCGTCTAAGGCACGGGCCTGCTAGGTAGCCTTACTGACGAGTCCACTAGCAGGCCCCGGACGAAACGCTCTATCCTCTTTCCTCCTTCCTTTCTTTCCGGAATTCCCGGCGCAGTTCAACCGCTTCAATTGGTGACCCCGAGTTTGAACAACAACGCAGCCGAACAACGAGGAGGAACAACAAGCAGAGCCAGAGCCAACAAAGCGTCATCAGGCAGCATCTCGAACGACGAGACTTTCATCGGCGACATTAGATTTCGTAACCCCTCTCCTAGGGTGGCCATCCGACGACAAGACGACCGCACGATCCCTTCCGATCGCAACGACCGACGCCTACAGCACAGCACGGTCACGTTGGGATACAGCGGCACGCAGCTAAAGACGAAGCTGCCTCGTGGCCATTCTAGGACAGCAGAGTATACGGCTGCATCTCGGCTTGAGCACGCGCTCGCCACGAGATATAAGCAGTTTCACGGTCCCACCGAAACGCCTGAGAACAACGACGACGACGCTCCACGCAGAAGACGCACGGGACGGACTCCATCATCTTTGAATATCGTTCATCACTGGCAGGGGGGTGATGTAGCGGCACTTCCCGACCTCGCCAGCAGAGGGTTCAGCGGCGCACAGACTTTCCCGCAAGTCCACGACCATCCTGCGCTTTGTATATATACTCCTACGACCTGACCCTCACTATCCCGCGTCTAAGGCACGGGCCTGCTAGGTAGCCTTACTGACGAGTCCACTAGCAGGCCCCGGACGAAACGCTCTATCCTCTTTCCTCCTTCCTTTCTTTCTGGAATTCCCGGCGCAGTTCAACCGCCTCAGGTTAATATAAGATTTCAGCGTAAATGTATCGCATTTGTTCAACTTACGTCGCTCCTATTTCAGATAGCGTACTGGGCTAGGCGGCATCTTAAAGCGCGTGGAATGGCCAGTAAAATGCACTATTAAACTTCTATGATAGGGCAATCAGAGACCCGATTAGATCATTTTATATTTTGGTTAATATAAGAAGTCAGCGAAATTCTATCACATTTGTTCAACTTTCGTCGCTCCTATTTCAGATAGCGTACTGGGCTAAGCGGCATCTCAAAGCGCATGAAATGGCGAATAAAATGCACTATTAATCTTCCAGGGTAGGGCGATCAGAGACCCGATTAAATCATTTTACATTAAGGTTAATATAAGAATTCAGCGAAATTCTATCACATTTGTTCAACTTTCGTCGCTCCTATTTCAGATAGCGTATTGGGCTAAGCGGCATCTCAAAGCGCAAGAAATGGCGAGTAAAATGCACTATTAAACTTCTAGGGTAAGGCAAACAGAGACCCGATTAGATCATTTTATATTACGGTTAATATAAGAATTCAGCGTAATTCTATCACATTTGTTCAACTTACGTCGCTCCTATTTCAGATAGCCTACTGGGCTAGGCGGCATCCTAAAGCGCGTGGAATGTCGAGTGAAATGCACTGTTAAACTTCTAGGGTAGTGCGAACAGAGACCCGATTAGATCATTTTATATTACGGTTAATATAAGAATTCAGCGTAATTCTATCACATTCGTTCAATTTACGTCGCACCTATTTCAGATAGCGTACTCGGCTACGCGGCATCTTAAAGCGCGTGGAATGGCGAGTAAAATGCACTATTAAACTTCTATGATAGGGCAATCAGTGACCCGATTAGATCATTTTATATTTTGTTTAATATAAGAATTCAGCGAAACTCTATCGCATTTGTTCAATTTACGTCGCTCCCATTTGAGATAGCGTACTGGGCTAGACGGCATCTTAAAGCGCGTGGAATGGAGAGTATAACGCACTATTAACCTTCTATGATAGAGCAATCAGAGACCAGATTAGATCATTTTAAATTTTGGTTAATATAAGTGTTCAGCGAAATTCTATCACATTTATTCAATTTACGTCGCTCCTATTTCAGATAGCGAATTGGGCTAAGCGGCATCTCAAAGCGCATGAAATGACGAGTGAAATGCACTATTAAGCTTTTAGGGTAAGGCAAACAGAGACCCGATTAGATCATTTTATATTACGGTTAATATAAGAATTCAGCGCAATTCTATCACATTTGTTCAACTTACGTCGCTCCTATTTCAGATAGCGTACTGGGCTTGACGGCATCTTAAAGCGCGTGGAATGGCGAGTAAAATGAACTATTCAACTTCTATGATAGGGCAATCAGAGACCCGATTACATCATTTTATATTACGGTTAATATAAGAATTCAGCGTAATTCTATCGCATTTGTTAAATTTACGTCGCTCCTATTTCAGATAGCGTACTGGGCTAGGCGGCATCTTAAAGCGCGTGGAATTGCGAGTAAAATGCACTATTAAACTTCTATGATAGGGCAATCAGAGACCCGATTAGATCATTTTATATTTTGGTTAATACAAGAATTCAGCGAAATACTATCACATTTGTTCAATTAACGTCGCTCCTATTCCAGATAGCGTATTGGGCTAAGCGGCACCTCAAAGCGCATGAAATGGCGAGTAAAATGCACTATTAAACTTCTAGGGTACGGTAAACAGAGACCCGATTAGATCATTTTATATTATGGTTAATTTAAGAATGCAGCAAAATTCTATCACATTTGTTCAATTTACGTCGCTCCTATTTCAGATAGCGACTTGGACTAAGCGGCATCTCAAAGCGCATGAAATGTCGAGTGAAATGCACTATTAAACTTCTAGAATAGGACGAACAGAGACCCAATTAGATCATTTTATATTACGGTTAATACAAGAATTCAGCGTAATTCTATCACATTTGTTCAATTTACGTCGCTCCTATATCAGATAGCGTACTGGTCTAGGCGGCATCTTAAACCGCCTGGAATTGCTAGTAAAATGCACTATTAAACTTCTATGATAGGGCAATCAGAGACCCGATTAGATCATTTTATATTTTGCTTAATATAAGATTTCCGGGAGATCCTATCACATTTGTTCCATTTACGTCGCTCCTATTTCAGATAGCGGATTGGGCTAAGCGGTATCTCAAAGCGCATGAAATGGCGAATAAAATGCACTATTAAACTTCTAGGCTAGGGCGAACAGAGACCCGATTATATCATTTTACATTATGGTTAATAAAAGAATTCAGGGAAATCCTATCACATTTGTTCAATTTATGTCGCTCCTATTTCAGATAGCGTATTGGGCTAAGCGGCACCGCAAAGAGCATGAAATGGCGAGTAAAATGCACTATTAAACTTCGAGGGTACGGTAAACAGAGACCCGATTAGATCATTTTATATTATGGTTAATTTAAGAATTCAGCGAAATACTATCACATTTGTTCAATTTACGTCGCTCCTATTTGAGATAGCGTATTGGGCTCAGCGGCACCTTAAAGCGCATGGAATGATGAGTAATATGCACTATTAAAATTCTAGGGTAGGGCAAACAGAGACCCGATTAGATCATTTCTTATTATGGTTAATTTAAGAATTCAGCGTAATTTTATCACATTTGTTCAATTTACGTCGCTCCTATTTCAGATAGCGTATTGGGCTAGGCAGCACCTAAAAGCGCATGAAATGACGAGTAAAATGCACTATTCAACTTCTATGATAGGGCAATCAGAGACCCGATTACATCATTTTAAATTATGGTTAATATAAGAATTCTGCGTAATACAATCACATTTGTTCAATTTACGTCGCTCCAATTTCAGATAGCGGATTGGGCTAGGTGGCATCTTAAAGCGTATGAAATGACGTGTGAAATGCACTATTAAACTTCTATGACAGGGCAATCAGAGACCCGATTAGATCATTTTAAATTATGGTTAATATAAGAATTCTGCGTAATACAATCACATTTGTTCAATTTACGTCGCTCCAATTTCAGATAGCGGATTGGGCTAGACTGCACATTGAAGCGCATGAAATGACGAGTAAAATGCACTACTAACCTTCTATGATAGGGCAAACAGAGACCCGATTAGATCATTTTATATTATGGTTAATTTAAGAATTCAGCGAAATTCTATCACATTTGTTCAATTTACGTCGCCCCTATTTCAGATATCGTACTGGGCTATGTGGCATCTCAAAGCGCATGAAATGTCGAGTAAAATGCACTATTACACTTCTAGGGTAAGGCAAACAGAGACCAGATTATATCATTTTACATTATGGTTAATAAAAGAATTCAGGGAAATCCTATCACATTTGTTCAATTTATGTCGCTCCTATTTCAGATAGCGTATTGGGCTAAGCGGCATCTCAAAGCGCATGAAATGGCGAGTAAATTGCACT
Organism: Macropis europaea; assembly: GCA_916610135.2. Classification (NCBI taxonomy): domain Eukaryota; kingdom Metazoa; phylum Arthropoda; class Insecta; order Hymenoptera; family Melittidae; genus Macropis; species Macropis europaea. The sequence goes on from CAKAJE020001942.1 coordinate 11,342, forward strand.
ATTAAACTTCTAGGGTAGGGCAAACAGAGACCCGATTAGATCATTTTACGTTACGGTTAATATAAGAATTCAGCGTAATTTTATCACATTTGTTCAATTTACGTCGCTCCTATTTCAGATAGCGTATTGGGCTAAGCAGCATCTCAAAACGCATGAAATGACGAGTAAAATGCACTATTAAACTGGTAGTGTAAGGCAAACAGAGACCCGATAAGATCATTTTATATTACGGTTAATATAAGAATTCAGCGTAATTCTATCACATTTGTTCAATTTACGTCGCTCCTCTTTCAGATAGCGTATTGGGCTAAGCGGCATCTCAAAGCGCATGAAATGGTGTGAAAAATGCTCTATCAAACTTCTAGGGTGGGGCGAACGGAGAGCCGATTATATCATTTTACATTATGGTTATTATAAGAATTCAGCGAAATTCTATCACATTTGTTCAATTTACGTCGCTCCTACTTCAGATAGCGTATTGGGCTAAGCGGCATCTCAAAGCGCATGAAATGAGGAGTGAAGTGCACTATTAAACTTCTAGGGTAGGGCGAACAGAGACCCGATTAGATCGTTTTACGTTATGGTTAATATAAGAATTCAGCGAAATTCTATCACGTTTGTTCAATTTACGTCGCTCCTATTTCAGATTAAGTATTGGGCTATGCGGCATCTCAAAGCGCATGAAATGGCGAGTAAAATGCACTATCAAACTTCTAAGGTAAAGCAAACAGAGACCAGAGTAGATCATTTTATATTACGGTTAACATAAGAATTCAGCGTAATTCTATCACATTTGTTCAATTGACGTCGCTCCTATTTCAGATAGCCTACTGGGCTAGGCGGCATCGCATAGCGCATGAAATGGCGAGTAAAATGCACTATTAAACTTCTAGGGTAGGGCAAACAGAGACCCGATTAGATGAATTTATATTATGGTTAATTTAAGAATTCAGCGAAATTCTATCACATTTGTTCAATTTACGTCGCTCCTATTTCAGATAGCGACTTGGACTAAGCGGCATCTCAAAGCGCATGAAATGTCGAGTGAAATGCACTATTAAACTTCTAGAATAGGACGAACAGAGACCCAATTAGATCATTTTATATTACGGTTAATATAAGAATTCAGCGTAATTCTATCACATTTGTTCAATTTACGTCGCTCCTATATCAGATAGCGTACTGGTCTAGGCGGCATCTTAAACCGCCTGGAATTGCTAGTAAAATGCACTATTAAACTTCTATGATAGGGCAATCAGAGACCCGATTAGATCATTTTATATTTTGCTTAATATAAGATTTCCGGGAGATCCTATCATATTTGTTCCATTTACGTCGCTCCTATTTCAGATAGCGGATTGGGCTAAGCGGTATCTCAAAGCGCATGAAATGGCGAATAAAATGCACTATTAAACTTCTAGGCTAGGGCGAACAGAGACCCGATTATATCATTTTACATTATGGTTAATAAAAGAATTCAGGGAAATCCTATCACATTTGTTCAATTTATGTCGCTCCTATTTCAGATAGCGTATTGGGCTAAGCGGCACCGCAAAGAGCATGAAATGGCGAGTAAAATGCACTATTAAACATCGAGGGTACGGTAAACAGAGACCCGATTAGATCATTTTATATTATGGTTAATTTAAGAATTCAGCGAAATTCTATCACATTTGTTCAATTTACGTCGCTCCTATTTCAGATAGCCTACTGGGCTAGGCGGCATCTTAAAGCGCATGAAATGAGGAGTGAAGTGCACTATTAAACTTCTAGGGTATGGCGAACAGAGACCCGATTAGATCGTTTTACGTTATGGTTAATATAAGAATTCAGCGAAATTCTATCACATTTGTTCAATTTACGTCGCTCCTATTTCAGATAAAGTATTGGGCTATGCGGCATCTTAAAGCGCATGAAATGACGAGTAAAATGCACTATCAAACTTCTAAGGTAAAGCAAACAGAGACCAGATTAGATCATTTTATATTACGGTTAACATAAGAATTCAGCGTAATTCTATCACATTTGTTCAATTGACGTCGCTCCTATTTCAGATAGCCTACTGGGCTAGGCGGCATCTCAAAGCGCATGAAATGGCGAGTAAAATGCACTATTAAACTTCTAGGGTAGGGCAAACAGAGACCCGATTAGATGAATTTATATTATGGTTAATTTAAGAATTCAGCGAAATTCTATCACATTTGTTCAATTTACGTCGCTCCTATTTCAGATAGCGTATTGGGCTAAGCGGCATCTCAAAGCGCATAAAATGGCGAGTAAAATGCACTATTAAACTTCTAGGGTAAGGCAAACAGAGACCAAATTAGATCATTTTATATTACGGTTAATATAAGAATTCAGCGTAATTCTATCACATTTGTTCAATTGACGTCGCTCCTATTTCAGATAGCCTACTGGGCTAGGCGGCATCCTAAAGCGCGTGGAATGTCGAGTGAAATGCACTGTTAAACTTCTAGGGTAGCGCGAACAGAGACCCGATTAGATCATTTTATATTACGGTTAATATAAGAATTCAGCGTAATTCTATCACATTCGTTCAATTTACGTCGCTCCTATTTCAGATAGCGTACTCGGCTACGCGGCATCTTAAAGCGCGTGGAATGGCGAGTAAAATGCACTATTAAACTTCTATGATAGGGCAATCAGTGACCCGATTAGATCATTTTATATTTTCTTTAATATAAGAATTCAGCGAAACTCTATCGCATTTGTTCAATTTACGTCGCTCCCATTTGAGATAGCGTATTGGGCTAAGCGCCATCTCAAAGCGCATGAAATGGCGAGTAAAATGCACTATCAAACTTCTAGGGTAATGCAAACAGAGACCCGATTAGATCATTTTATAATACGGTTAATATAAGGATGCAGCGTAATTCTATCACATTTGTTCAATTTACGTCGCTCCTATTTCAGATAGCGTATTGGGTTAAGCGGCATCTCAAAGCGCATGAACTGGCGAGTAAAATGCACTATTAAACTTCTAGGGTAAGGCAAACAGAGACCAGATTAGATCATTTTATATTACGGTTAACATAAGAATTCAGTGTAATTCTATCACATTTGTTCAATTTACGTCGCTCCTATTTCAGATAGCGTTTTGGGCTAAGCGGCATCTGAAAGCGCATGAAATGGCGAGTAAATTGCACTATTAAACATCTAGGGTAGGGCAAACAGAGACCCGATTAGATCATTTTATATATTGTTTAATATAAGAATTCAGCGAAATTCTATCACATTTGTTCAATTTACGCCGCTCCTATTTCGGATAGCGTATTGGGCTAAGCGGCATCTCAAAGCGCATGAAATGGCGAGTAAATTGCACTATTAAACTTCTAGGGTAGGGCAAACAGAGACCCGATTAGATCATTTTACGTTACTGTTAATATAAGAATTCAGCGTAATTTTATCACATTTGTTCAATTTACGTCGCTCCTATTTCAGATAGCGTATTGGGCTAAGCAGCATCTCAAAACGCATGAAATGACGAGTAAAATGCACTATTAAACTTCTAGTGTAAGGCAAACAGAGACCCGATAAGATCATTTTATATTACGGTTAATATAAGAATTCAGCGTAATCCTATCACATTTGTTCAATTTACGTCGCTCCTCTTTCAGATAGCGTATTGTGCTAAGCGGTATCTCAAAGCGCATGAAATGGTGTGAAAAATGCTCTATCAAACTTCTAGGGTGGCGCGAACGGAGAGCCGATTATATCATTTTACATTATGGTTAATATAAGAATTCAGCGAAATTCTATCACATTTGTTCAATTTACGTCGCTCCTATTTCAGATAGCGTATTGGGCTAAGCGGCATCTCAAAGCGCATGAAATGGTGAGTAAAATGCACTGCCAAACTTCTAGGGTAGGGCGAACAGAGACCCGATTAGATCATTTTACATTATGGTTAATATAAGAATTCAGCGAAATTCTATCACATTTGTTCAATTGACGTCGCTCCTATTTCAGATAGCCTACTGGGCTAGGCGGCATCGCATAGCGCATGAAATGGCGAGTAAAATGCACTATTAAACTTCTAGGGTAGGGCAAACAGAGACCCGATTAGATCATTTTATATTATGGTTAATTTAAGAATTCAGCGAAATTCTATCACATTTGTTCAATTGACGTCGCTCCTATTTCAGATAGCCTACTGGGCTAGGCGGCATCCTAAAGCGCGTGGAATGTCGAGTGAAATGCACTGTTAAACTTCTAGGGTAGCGCGAACAGAGACCCGATTAGATCATTTTATATTACGGTTAATATAAGAATTCAGCGTAATTCTATCACATTCGTTCAATTTACGTCGCTCCTATTTCAGATAGCGTACTCGGCTACGCGGCATCTTAAAGCGCGTGGAATGGCGAGTAAAATGCACTATTAAACTTCTATGATAGGGCAATCAGTGACCCGATTAGATCATTTTATATTTTCTTTAATATAAGAATTCAGCGAAACTCTATCGCATTTGTTCAATTTACGTCGCTCCCATTTGAGATAGCGTATTGGGCTAAGCGCCATCTCAAAGCGCATGAAATGGCGAGTAAAATGCACTATCAAACTTCTAGGGTAATGCAAACAGAGACCCGATTAGATCATTTTATAATACGGTTAATATAAGAATGCAGCGTAATTCTATCACATTTGTTCAATTTACGTCGCTCCTATTTCAGATAGCGTATTGGGTTAAGCGGCATCTCAAAGCGCATGAACTGGCGAGTAAAATGCACTATTAAACTTCTAGGGTAAGGCAAACAGAGACCAGATTAGATCATTTTATATTACGGTTAACATAAGAATTCAGTGTAATTCTATCACATTTGTTCAATTTACGTCGCTCCTATTTCAGATAGCGTTTTGGGCTAAGCGGCATCTGAAAGCGCATGAAATGGCGAGTAAATTGCACTATTAAACATCTAGGGTAGGGCAAACAGAGACCCGATTAGATCATTTTATATATTGTTTAATATAAGAATTCAGCGAAATTCTATCACATTTGTTCAATTTACGCCGCTCCTATTTCGGATAGCGTATTGGGCTAAGCGGCATCTCAAAGCGCATGAAATGGCGAGTAAATTGCACTATTAAACTTCTAGGGTAGGGCAAACAGAGACCCGATTAGATCATTTTACGTTACTGTTAATATAAGAATTCAGCGTAATTTTATCACATTTGTTCAATTTACGTCGCTCCTATTTCAGATAGCGTATTGGGCTAAGCAGCATCTCAAAACGCATGAAATGACGAGTAAAATGCACTATTAAACTTCTAGTGTAAGGCAAACAGAGACCGATAAGATCATTTTATATTACGGTTAATATAAGAATTCAGCGTAATTCTATCACATTTGTTCAATTTACGTCGCTCCTCTTTCAGATAGCGTATTGGGCTAAGCGGTATCTCAAAGCGCATGAAATGGTGTGAAAAATGCTCTATCAAACTTCTAGGGTGAGGCGAACGGAGAGCCGATTATATCATTTTACATTATGGTTAATATAAGAATTCAGCGAAATTCTATCACATTTGTTCAATTTACGTCGCTCCTATTTCAGATAGCGTATTGGGCTAAGCGGCATCTCAAAGCGCATGAAATGGTGAGTAAAATGCACTGCCAAACTTCTAGGGTAGGGCGAACAGAGACCCGATTAGATCATTTTACATTATGGTTAATATAAGAATTCAGCGAAATTCTATCACATTTGTTCAATTTACGTCGCTCCTATTTCAGGTAGCGTATTGGGCTAAGCGGCATCTCACAGCGCATGAAATGACGAGTAAAATGCAATATTAAACTTCTAGGGTAGGGCGAACGGAAACCCGATTTGATCATTTTACATTATGGTTAATATAAGAATTCAGCGAAATTCTATCACATTTGTTCAATTTACGTCGATCCTATTTCAGATAGCGTATTGGGCAAAGCGGCATCTCATAGCGCATGAAATGGCGAGTAAAATGCACTATTAAACTTCTAGGGTAGGGCAAACAGAGACCCGATTAGATGAATTTATATTATGGATAATTTAAGAATTCAGCGAAATTCTATCACATTTGTTCAATTTACGTCGCTCCTATTTCAGATAGCGTATTGGGCTAAGCGGCATCTCAAAGCGCATGAAATGAGGAGTGAAGTGCACTATTAAACTTCTAGGGTAGGGCGAACAGAGACCCGATTAGATCGTTTTACGTTATGGTTAATATAAGAATTCAGCGAAATTCTATCACATTTGTTCAATTTACGTCGCTCCTATTTCAGATAAAGTATTGGGCTATGCGGCATCTCAAAGCGCATGAAATGGCGAGTAAAATGCACTATCAAACTTCTAAGGTAAAGCAAACAGAGACCAGATTAGATCATTTTATATTACGGTTAACATAAGAATTCAGCGTAATTCTATCACATTTGTTCAATTGACGTCGCTCCTATTTCAGATAGCCTACTGGGCTAGGCGGCATCCTAAAGCGCGTGGAATGTCGAGTGAAATGCACTGTTAAACTTCTAGGGTGGGGCGAACAGAGACCCGATTATATCATTTTACATTACGGTTAATATAAGAATTCAGCGTAATTTTATCACATTTGTTCAATTTACGTCGCTCCTATTTCAGATAGCGTATTGGGCTAAGCGGCATCTTAAAGCGCGTGCAATGGCGAGTAAAATGCACTATTAAACTTCTGGGGTACGGCAAACAGAGACCCGATTAGATCATTTTAAATTACGATTAATATAAGAATTCAGCGTAATTCTATCACATTTGTTCAATTGACGTCGCTCCTATTTCAGATAGCCTACTGGGCTAGGCGGCATCCTAAAGCGCGTGGAATGTCGAGTGAAATGCACTGTTAAACTTCTAGGGTAGTGCGAACAGAGACCCGATTAGATCATTTTATATTACGATTAATATAAGAATTCAGCGTAATTCTATCACATTCGTTCAATTTACGTCGCACCTATTTCAGATAGCGTACTCGGCTACGCGGCATCTTAAAGCGCGTGGAATGGCGAGTAAAATGCACTATTAAACTTCTATGATAGGGCAATCAGTGACCCGATTAGATCATTTTATATTTTGTTTAATATAAGAATTCAGCGAAACTCTATCGCATTTGTTCAATTTACGTCGCTCCCATTTGAGATAGCGTATTGGGCTAAGCGCCATCTCAAAGCGCATGAAATGGCGAGTAAAATGCACTATCAAACTTCTAGGGTAAGGCAAACAGAGACCCGATTAGATCATTTTATATATTGTATAATATAAGAATTCAGCGAAATTCTATCACATTTGTTCAATTTACGTCGCTCCTATTTCAGATAGCGTACTGGGCTAAGCGGCATCTCAAAGCGCATGAAATGGCGAGTAAATTGCACTATTAAACTTCTAGGGTAGGGCAAACAGAGACCCGATTAGATCATTTTACGTTACGGTTAATATAAGAGTTCAGCGTAATTTTATCACATTTGTTCAATTTACGTCGCTCCTATTTCAGATAGCGTATTGGGCTAAGCAGCATCTCAAAACGCATGAAATGACGGGTAAAATACACTATTAAACTTCTAGTGTAAGGCAAACAGAGACCCGATAAGATCATTTTATATTACGGTTAATATAAGAATTCAGCGTAATTCTATCACATTTGTTCAATTTACGTCGCTCCTCTTTCAGATAGCGTATTGGGCTAGGCGGCATCTCAAAGCGCATGAAATGGTGTGTAAAATGCTCTATCAAACTTCTAGGGTGCGGCGAACGGAGAGCCGATTATATCATTTTACATTATGGTTAATATAAGAATTCAGCGAAATTCAATCACATTTGTTCAATTTACGTCGCTCCTATTTCAGATAGCGTATTGGGCTAAGCGGCATCTCAAAGCGCATGAAATGGTGAGTAAAATGCACTGCCAAACTTCTAAGGTAAAGCAAACAGAGACCAGATTAGATCATTTTATATTACGGTTAACATAAGAATGCAACGTAATTCTATCACATTTGTTCAATTGACGTCGCTCCTATTTCAGATAGCCTACTAGGCTAGGCGGCATCCTAAAGCGCGTGGAATGTCGAGTGAAATGCACTGTTAAACTTCTAGGGTAGTGCGAACAGAGACCCGATTAGATCACTTTACATTACGGTTAATATAAGAATGCAGCGTAATTCTATCATATTTGTTCAATTTACGTCGCTCCCATTTCAAATAGCGTATTGGGCTAAGCGGCATCTCAAAGCGCATGAAATGGTGTGTAAAATGCTCTATCAATCTTCTAGGGTAGGGCGAACGGGGAGCCGATTAGATCATTTTACATTATGTTTAATATAAAAATTCAGCGAAATTCTATCACATTTGTTCAATTTACGTCGCTCCTATTTCAGATAGCGTATTGGGCTAAGCGGCATCTCAAAGCGCATGAAATGGCGAGTGAAATGCACCATTAAACTTCTAGGGTAAAGCAAACAGAGACCCGATTAGATCATTTTATATTACGGTTAATATAAGAATGCAGCGTAATTCTATCACATTTGTTCAATTTACGTCGCTCCTATTTCAGATAACGTATTCGGTTAAGCGGCATCTCAAAGCGCATGAAATGGCGAGTAAAATGCACTATTAAACTTCGAGGGTAAGGCAACCAGAGTACCGATTAGATCATTTTATATTACGGTTAATTTAAGAATTCAGCGAAATTCTATCACATTTGTTCAATTTACGTCGCTCCTATTTCAGATAGCGTATTGGGCTAAGCGGCATCTCAAAGCGCATGAAATGGCGAGTAAAATGCACCATCAAACTTCTAGGGTAGGGCGAACAGAGAGCCGATTAGATCATTTTACATTATGGTTAATATAAGAATTCAGCGAAATTCTATCGCGTTTGTTCAATTTACGTCGCTCCTATTTCAGATAGCGTACTCGGCCAAGCGGCATCTCAAAGCGCATGCAATGGCGAGTAAAATGCACTATTAAACTTCTAGGGTAGGGCAAACATAGACCCGATTAGATCATTTTATATTATGGTTAATTTAAGAATTCAGCGAAATTCTATCACATTTGTTCAATTGACGTCGCTCCTATTTCAGATAACGTATTCGACTAAGCGGCATCTCAAAGCGCATGAAATGGCGAGTAAAATGCACTATTAAACTTCGAGGGTAAGGCAACCAGAGTAATGATTAGATCATTTTATATTATGGTTAATATAAGAATTCAGCGAAATTCTATCACATTCGTTCAATGTACGTGGCTCCTATTTCAGATAGCGTGTTGGGCTAAGCGGCATCTCAAAGCGCATGGAATGGCGAGTAAAATGCACTATTAAACTTCTAGGGTAGGATGAACAGAGACCCAATTAGATCATTTTATATTACGGTTAATATAAGAATTCAGCGTAATTCTATCACATTTGTTCAATTTACGTCGCTCCTATATCAGATAGCGTATTGGGCTAAGCGGCACCTCAAAGCGCATGAAATGCCGAGTAAAATGCACTATTAAACTTCTAGGGTACGGTAAACAGAGACCCGATTAGATCATTTTATATTATGGTTAATTTAAGAATGCAGCAAAATTCTATCACATTTGTTCAACTTACGTCGCTCCTATTTCAGATAGCGGATTGGGCTAAGCGGCATCTCAAAGCGCATGAAATGGCGAATAAAATGCACTATTAAACTTCTAGGCTAGGGCGAACAGAGACCCGATTATATCATTTTACATTATGGTTAATAAAAGAATTCAGGGAAATCCTATCACATTTGTTCAATTTATGTCGCTCCTATTTCAGATAGCGTATTGGGATAAGCGGCACCCCAAAGAGCATGAAATGGCGAGTAAAATGCACTATTAAACTTCGAGGGTACGGTAAACAGAGACCCGATTAGATCATTTTATATTATGGTTAATTTAAGAATTCAGCGAAATTCTATCACATTTGTGCAATTTACGTCGCTCCTATTGCAGATAGCCTACTGGGCTAGGCGGCATCTTAAAGAGCGTGGAATGGCGAGTATAACGCTCTGTTAAACTTCTAGGGTAGGGCAAACAGAGACCAGATTTGATCATTTCATATTATGGTTAATTTAAGAATTCAGCGAAATTCTATCACATTTATTCAATTTACGTTGCTCCTATATCAGATAGCATACTGGGCTAGGCGGCATCTTAAAGCGCGTGGAATTGCGAGTAAAATGCACTATTAAACTTCGATGATAGGGCAATCAGAGACCCGGTTAGATCATTTTATATTTTGCTTAATATAAGATCTCCGGGAAATCCTATCACATTTGTTCCATTTACGTCGCTCCTATTTCAGATAGCGTATTGGGCTAAGCGGCATCTCAAAGCGCATGAAATGGCGAATAAAATGCACTATTAAACTTCTAGGGTAAGGCAAAGAGAGACCCGATTAGATCATTTTATATTTTGGTTAATACAAGTATTCAGCGAAATCCTATCACATTTGTTCAATTTACGTCGCTCCTATATCAGATAGCGCAGTGGGCTAGGCGGCATCTTAAAGCGCGTGGAATGGCGAGTAAAATGCATTATTAAACGTCTATGATAGGGCAATCAGAGACCCGATTACATCATTTTATATTACGGTTAATATAAGAATTCAGCGTAATTCTATCACATTTGTTCAATTTACGTCGCTCCTATTTCAGATAGCGTATTGGGCTAAGCGGCACCTCAAAGCGCATGAAATGCCGAGTAAAATGCACTATTAAACTTCTAGGGTACGGCAAACAGAGACCCGATTAGATCATTTTATATTATGGTTAATTTAAGAATGCAGCAAAATTCTATCACATTTGTTCAACTTACGTCGCTCCTATTTCAGATAGCGACTTGGACTAAGCGGTATCTCAAAGCGCATGAAATGTCGAGTGAAATGCACTATTAAACTTCTAGGATAGGACGAACAGAGACCCAATTAGATCATTTTATATTACGGTTAATATAAGAATTCAGCGTAATTCTATCACATTTGTTCAATTTACGTCGCTCCTATATCAGATAGCGTACTGGGCTAGGCGGCATCTTAAACCGCCTGGAATTGCCAGTAAAATGCACTATTAAACTTCTATGATAGGGCAATCAGAGACCCGATTAGATCATTTTATATTTTGCTTAATATAAGATTTCCGGGAGATCCTATCACATTTGTTCCATTTACGTCGCTCCTATTTCAGATAGCGGATTGGGCTAAGCGGCATCTCAAAGCGCATGAAATGGCGAATAAAATGCACTATTAAACTTCTAGGCTAGGGCGAACAGAGACCCGATTATATCATTTTACATTATGGGTAATAAAAGAATTCAGGGAAATCCTATCACATTTGTTCAATTTATGTCGCTCCTATTTCAGATAGCGTATTGGGCTAAGCGGCACCCCAAAGAGCATGAAATGGCGAGTAAAATGCACTATTAAACTTCGAGGGTACGGTAAACAGAGACCCGATTAGATCATTTTTTTTATGGTTAATTTAAGAATTCAGCGAAATTCTATCACATTTGTGCAATTTACGTCGCTCCTATTTCAGATAGCCTACTGGGCTAGGCGGCATCTTAAAGAGCGTGGAATGGCGAGTATAACGCACTGTTAAACTTCTAGGGTAGGGCAAACAGAGACCAGATTAGATCATTTTATATTATGGTTAATTTAAGAATTCAGCGAAATTCTATCACATTTATTCAATTTACGTTGCTCCTATATCAGATAGCATACTGGGCTAGGCGGCATCTTAAAGCGCGTGAAATTGCGAGTAAAATGCGCTATTAAACTTCGATGATAGGGCAATCAGAGACCCGGTTAGATCATTTTATATTTTGCTTAATATAAGATTTCCGGGAAATCCTATCACATTTGTTCCATTTACGTCGCTCCTATTTCAGATAGCGTATTGGGCTAAGCGGCATCTCAAAGCGCATGAAATGGCGAATAAAATGCACTATTAAACTTCTAGGGTAAGGCAAAGAGAGACCCGATTAGATCATTTTATATTTTGGTTAATACAAGTATTCAGCGAAATCCTATCACATTTGTTCAATTTACGTCGCTCCTATATCAGATAGCGCAGTGGGCTAGGCGGCATCTTAAAGCGCGTGGAATGGCGAGTAAAATGCACTATTAAACGTCTATGATAGGGAAATCAGAGACCTGATTAGATCATTTTATATTTTGGTTAGTATATGAGTTCAGCGAAATTCTATCACATTTATTCAATTTACGTCGCTCCTATTTCAGATAGCGAATTGGGCTAAGCGGCATCTCAAAGCGCATGAAATGACGAGTGAAATGCACTATTAATCTTCCAGGGTAGGGCGATCAGAGACCCGATTAGATCATTTTACATTAAGGTTAATATAAGAATTCAGCGAAATTCTATCACATTTGTTCAACTTTCGTCGCTCCTATTTCAGATAGCGTACTGGGCTAGGCGGCATCTCAAAGCGCATGAAATGGCGAATAAAATGCACCATTAAACTTCTAGGGTAAGGCAAAGAGAGACCCCATTAGATCATTTTATATTTTGGTTAATACATGTATTCAGCGAAATCCTATCACATTTGTTCAATTTACGTCGCTCCTATATCAGATAGCGCAGTGGGCTAGGCGGCATCTTAAAGCGCGTGGAATGGCGAGTAAAATACACTATTAAACGTCTATCATAGGGCAATCAGAGACCTGATTAGATCATTTTATATTTTGGTTAGTATAAGAATTCAGCGAAATTCTATCACATTTGTTCAATTTACGTCGCACCTATTTCAGATAGCGTATTGAGCTAAGCGGCATCTCACAGCGCATGAAATGACGAATGAAATGCACTATTAATCTTCCAGGGTAGGGCGATCAGAGACCCGATTAGATCATTTTACATTAAGGTTAATATAAGAATTCAGCGAAATTCTATCACATTTGTTCAACTTTCGTCGCTCCTATTTCAGATAGCGTATTGGGCTAAGCGGCATCTCAAAGCGCAAGAAATGGCGAGTAAAATGCACTATTAAACTTCTAGGGTAAGGCAAACAGAGACCCGATTAGATCATTTTATATTACGGTTAATATAATATTTCAGCGTAATTCTATCGCATTTGTTCAACTTACGTCGCTCCTATTTCAGATAGCGTACTGGGGTAGGCGGCATCATAAAGCGCGTGGAATGGCGAGTAAAATGCACTATTAAACTTCTATGATAGGGGAATCAGAGACCCGATTAGATCATTTTATATTTTGGTTAATATAAGAATTCAGCGAAATTCTATCACATTTGTTCAATTTACGTCGCTCCTATTTCAGGTAGCGTATTGGGCTAAGCGGCATTTCAGAGCGCATGAATGGCGAATAAAATATACTATTAATCTTCCAGGGTAGGGCGAACAGAGACCCGATTAGATCATTTTACATTAATGTTTATATAAGAATTCAGCGAAATCCTATCACATTTGTTCAATTTATGTCGCTGATATTTCAGATAGCCCATTGGGCTAAGCGGCATCTCAAAGCGCAAGAAATGGCGAGTAAAATGCACTATTAAGCTGCGACGGTAGGGCAAACAGAGACCCGATTAGATCATTTTATATTATGGTTAATTTAAGAATTCAGCGAAATTGTATCACATTTGTTCAATTTACGTCGCTCCTATTTCAGATAGCGTATTGGGCTAAGCGGCACCTCAAAGCGCATGAAATGGCGAGTAAAATGCACTATTAAACTTCTAGGGTAGGGTAAACAGAGACCCGATTAGATCATTTTATGTTATGGTTAATTTAAGAATTCAGCGAAATTCTATCACATTTGTTCAATTTACGTCGCTCCTATTTCAGATCGCGTATTGGGCTAAGCGGCATCTCAAAGCGCATGAAATGGCGAGTAAAATGCACTATTAAACTTCTATGATAGGGCAATCAGAGACCCGATTAGATCATTTTATATTTTGCTTAATATAAGATTTCCGGGAGATCCTATCACATTTGTTCCATTTACGTCGCTCCTATTTCAGATAGCGTACTGGGCTAGCCGGCATCTTAGAGCGCGTGGAATGACGAGTGGAATGCACTATTAAACTTCTAGGGTAGGGCAAACGGAGACCAGATTAGATCATTTTATATTATGGTTAATTTAAGAATTCAGCGAAATTCTATCACATTTGTTCAATTTACGTCGCCCCTATTTCAGATAGCGTATTGGGCTAAGCGGCACCTCAAAGCGCATGAAATGGCGAGTAAAATGCACTATTAAACTTCTGGGGTACGGTAACCAGAGACCCGATTAGATCATTTTATATTATGGTTAATATAAGAATTCAGCGAAATTCTATCACATTTGTTCAACTTACGTCGATCCTATTTCAGATAGCGTACTCGGCTAGACGGCATCTTAAAGCGCGTGGAATGGAGAGCATAACGCACTATTAACCTTCTATGATAGGGCAATCAGAGACCAGATTAGATCATTTTAAATTTTGGATAACATAAGTGTTCAGCGAAATTCTATCACATTTATTCAATTTACGTCGCTCCTATTTCAGATAGCGAATTGGGCTAAGCGGCATCTCAAAGCGCATGAAATGACGAGTGAAATGCACTATTAAGCTTCTAGGGTAAGGCAAACAGAGATCCGATTAGATCATTTTATATTACGGTTAATATAAGGATTCAGCGTAATTCTATCACATTTGTTCAACTTACGTCGCTCCTATTTCAGATAGCGTACTGGGCTAGGCGGCATCTTAAAGCGCGCGGAATTGCCGGTAAAATGCACTATTAAACTTCTATGATAGGGCAATCAGAGACCCGATTAGATCATTTTATATTTTGCTTAATATAAGATTTCCGGGAGATCCTATCACATTTGTTCCATTTACGTCGCTCCTATTTCAGATAGCGGATTGGGCTAAGCGGCATCTCAAAGCGCATGAAATGGCGAATAAAATGCACTATTAAACTTCTAGGCTAGGGCGAACAGAGACCCGATTATATCATTTTACATTATGGGTAATAAAAGAATTCAGGGAAATCCTATCACATTTGTTCAATTTATGTCGCTCCTATTTCAGATAGCGTATTGGGATAAGCGGCACCCCAAAGAGCATGAAATGGCGAGTAAATGCACTATTAAACTTCGAGGGTACGGTAAACAGAGACCCGATTAGATCATTTTATATTATGGTTAATTTAAGAATTCAGCGAAATTCTATCACATTTGTGCAATTTACGTCGCTCCTATTGCAGATAGCCTACTGGGCTAGGCGGCATCTTAAAGAGCGTGGAATGGCGAGTATAACGCTCTGTTAAACTTCTAGGTTAGGGCAAACAGAGACCAGATTTGATCATTTTATATTATGGTTAATTTAAGAATTCAGCGAAATTCTATCACATTTATTCAATTTACGTTGCTCCTATATCAGATAGCATACTGGGCTAGGCGGCATCTTAAAGCGCGTGGAATTGCGAGTAAAATGCACTATTAAACTTCGATGATAGGGCAATCAGAGACCCGGTTAGATCATTTTATATTTTGCTTAATATAAGATCTCCGGGAAATCCTATCACATTTGTTCCATTTACGTCGCTCCTATTTCAGATAGCGTATTGGGCTAAGCGGCATCTCAAAGCGCATGAAATGGCGAATAAAATGCACTATTAAACTTCTAGGGCAAGGCAAAGAGAGACCCGATTAGATCATTTTATATTTTGGTTAATACAAGTATTCAGCGAAATCCTATCACATTTGTTCAATTTACGTCGCTCCTATATCAGATAGCGCAGTGGGCTAGGCGGCATCTTAAAGCGCGTGGAATGGCGAGTAAAATGCACTATTAAACGTCTATGATAGGGCAATCAGAGACCCGATTACATCATTTTATAGTACGGTTAATATAAGAATTCAGCGTAATTCTATCACATTTGTTCAATTTACGTCGCTCCTATTTCAGATAGCGTATTGGGCTAAGCGGCACCTCAAAGCGCATGAAATGACGAGTAAAATGCACTATTAAACTTCTAGGGTACGGTAAACAGAGACCCGATTAGATCATTTTATATTATGGTTAATTTAAGAATGCAGCAAAATTCTATCACATTTGTTCAACTTACGTCGCTCCTATTTCAGATAGCGACTTGGACTAAGCGGCATCTCAAAGCGCATGAAATGTCGAGTGAAATGCACTATTAAACTTCTAGGATAGGACGAACAGAGACCCAATTAGATCATTTATATTACGGTTAATATAAGAATTCAGCGTAATTCTATCACATTTGTTCAATTTACGTCGCTCCTATATCAGATAGCGTACTGGGCTAGGCGGCATCTTAAACCGCCTGGAATTGCCAGTAAAATGCACTATTAAACTTCTATGATAGGGCAATCAGAGACCCGATTAGATCATTTTATATTTTGCTTAATATAAGATTTCCGGGAGATCTATCACATTTGTTCCATTTACGTCGCTCCTATTTCAGATAGCGGATTGGGCTAAGCGGCATCTCAAAGCGCATGAAATGGCGAATAAAATGCACTATTAAACTTCTAGGCTAGGGCGAACAGAGACCCGATTATATCATTTTACATTATGGTTAATAAAAGAATTCAGGGAAATCCTATCACATTTGTTCAATTATGTCGCTCCTATTTCAGATAGCGTATTGGGCTAAGCGGCACCCCAAAGAGCATGAAATGGCGAGTAAAATGCACTATTAACTTCTAGGGTACGGTAAACAGAGACCCGATTAGATCATTTTATATTATGGTTAATTTAAGAATTCAGCGAAATTCTATCACATTTGTGCAATTTACGTCGCTCCTATTGCAGATAGCCTACTGGGCTAGGCGGCATCTTAAAGAGCGTGGAATGGCGAGTATAACGCTCTGTTAAACTTCTAGGTTAGGGCAAACAGAGACCAGATTTGATCATTTTATATTATGGTTAATTTAAGAATTCAGCGAAATTCTATCACATTTATTCAATTTACGTTGCTCCTATATCAGATAGCATACTGGGCTAGGCGGCATCTTAAAGCGCGTGGAATTGCGAGTAAAATGCACTATTAAACTTCGATGATAGGGCAATCAGAGACCCGGTTAGATCATTTTATATTTTGCTTAATATAAGATCTCCGGGAAATCCTATCACATTTGTTCCATTTACGTCGCTCCTATTTCACATAGCGTATTGGGCTAAGCGGCATCTCAAAGCGCATGAAATGGCGAATAAAATGCACTATTAAACTTCTAGGGTAAGGCAAAGAGAGACCCGATTAGATCATTTTATATTTTGGTTAATACAAGTATTCAGCGAAATCCTATCACATTTGTTCAATTTACGTCGCTCCTATATCAGATAGCGCAGTGGGCTAGGCGGCATCTTAAAGCGCGTGGAATGGCGAGTAAAATGCACTATTAAACGTCTATGATAGGGCAATCAGAGACCCGATTACATCATTTTATATTACGGTTAATATAAGAATTCAGCGTAATTCTATCACATTTGTTCAATTAACGTCGCTCCTATTTCAGATAGCGTATTGGGCTAAGCGGCACCTCAAAGCGCATGAAATGCCGAGTAAAATGCACTATTAAACTTCTAGGGTACGGTAAACAGAGACCCGATTAGATCATTTTATATTATGGTTAATTTAAGAATGCAGCAAAATTCTATCACCTTTGTTCAACTTACGTCGCTCCTATTTCAGATAGCGACTTGGACTAAGCGGCATCTCAAAGCGCATGAAATGTCGAGTGAAATGCACTATTAAACTTCTAGGATAGGACGAACAGAGACCCAATTAGATCATTTTATATTACGGTTAATATAAGAATTCAGCGTAATTCTATCACATTTGTTCAATTTACGTCGCTCCTATATCAGATAGCGTACTGGGCTAGGCGGCATCTTAAACCGCCTGGAATTGCCAGTAAAATGCACTATTAAACTTCTATGATAGGGCAATCAGAGACCCGATTAGATCATTTTATATTTTGCTTAATATAAGATTTCCGGGAGATCCTATCACATTTGTTCCATTTACGTCGCTCCTATTTCAGATAGCGGATTGGGCGAAGCGGCATCTCAAAGCGCATGAAATGGCGAATAAAATGCACTATTAAACTTCTAGGCTAGGGCGAACAGAGACCCGATTATATCATTTTACATTATGGGTAATAAAAGAATTCAGGGAAATCCTATCACATTTGTTCAATTTATGTCGCTCCTATTTCAGATAGCGTATTGGGATAAGCGGCACCCCAAAGAGCATGAAATGGCGAGTAAAATGCACTATTAAACTTCGAGGGTACGGTAAACAGAGACCCGATTAGATCATTTTATATTATGGTTAATTTAAGAATTCAGCGAAATTCTATCACATTTGTGCAATTTACGTCGCTCCTATTGCAGATAGCCTACTGGGCTAGGCGGCATCTTAAAGAGCGTGGAATGGCGAGTATAACGCTCTGTTAAACTTCTAGGTTAGGGCAAACAGAGACCAGATTTGATCATTTTATATTATGGTTAATTTAAGAATGCAGCGAAATTCTATCACATTTATTCAATTTACGTTGCTCCTATATCAGATAGCATACTGGGCTAGGCGGCATCTTAAAGCGCGTGGAATTGCGAGTAAAATGCACTATTAAACTTCGATGATAGGGCAATCAGAGACCCGGTTAGATCATTTTATATTTTGCTTAATATAAGATCTCCGGGAAATCCTATCACATTTGTTCCATTTACGTCGCTCCTATTTCAGATAGCGTATTGGGCTAAGCGGCATCTCAAAGCGCATGAAATGGCGAATAAAATGCACTATTAAACTTCTAGGGCAAGGCAAAGAGAGACCCGATTAGATCATTTTATATTTTGGTTAATACAAGTATTCAGCGAAATCCTATCACATTTGTTCAATTTACGTCGCTCCTATATCAGATAGCGCAGTGGGCTAGGCGGCATCTTAAAGCGCGTGGAATGGCGAGTAAAATGCACTATTAAACGTCTATGATAGGGCAATCAGAGACCCGATTACATCATTTTATATTACGGTTATATAAGAATTCAGCGTAATTCTATCACATTTGTTCAATTAACGTCGCTCCTATTTCAGATAGCGTATTGGGCTAAGCGGCACCTCAAAGCGCATGAAATGCCGAGTAAAATGCACTATTAAACTTCTAGGGTACGGTAAACAGAGACCCGATTAGATCATTTTATATTATGGTTAATTTAAGAATGCAGCAAAATTCTATCACATTTGTTCAACTTACGTCGCTCCTATTTCAGATAGCGACTTGGACTAAGCGGCATCTCAAAGCGCATGAAATGTCGAGTAAAATGCACTATTAAACTTCGAGGGTACGGTAAACAGAGACCCGATTAGATCATTTTATATTACGGTTAATATAAGAATTCAGCGAAATTCTATCACATTTGTTCAATTTACGTCGCTCCTATATCAGATAGCGTACTGGGCTAGGCGGCATCTTAAACCGCCTGGAATTGCCAGTAAAATGCACTATTAAACTTCTATGATAGGGCAATCAGAGACCCGATTAGATCATTTTATATTTTGCTTAATATAAGATTTCCGGGAGATCCTATCACATTTGTTCCATTTACGTCGCTCCTATTTCAGATAGCGGATTGGGCTAAGCGGCATCTCAAAGCGCATGAAATGGCGAATAAAATGCACTATTAAACTTCTAGGCTAGGGCGAACAGAGACCCGATTATATCATTTTACATTATGGGTAATAAAAGAATTCAGGGAAATCCTATCACATTTGTTCAATTTATGTCGCTCCTATTTCAGATAGCGTATTGGGCTAAGCGGCACCTCAAAGAGCATGAAATGGCGAGTAAAATGCACTATTAAACTTCGAGGGTACGGTAAACAGAGACCCGATTAGATCATTTTATATTATGGTTAATTTAAGAATTCAGCGAAATTCTATCACATTTGTGCAATTTACGTCGCTCCTATTGCAGATAGCCTACTGGGCTAGGCGGCATCTTAAAGAGCGTGGAATGGCGAGTATAACGCTCTGTTAAACTTCTAGGTTAGGGCAAACAGAGACCAGATTTGATTATTTTATATTATGGTTAATTTAAGAATTCAGCGAAATTCTATCACATTTATTCAATTTACGTTGCTCCTATATCAGATAGCATACTGGGCTAGGCGGCATCTTAAAGCGCGTGGAATTGCGAGTAAAATGCACTATTAAACTTCGATGATAGGGCAATCAGAGACCCGGTTAGATCATTTTATATTTTGCTTAATATAAGATCTCCGGGAAATCCTATCACTTTGTTCCATTTACGTCGCTCCTATTTCAGATAGCGTATTGGGCTAAGCGGCATCTCAAAGCGCATGAAATGGCGAATAAAATGCACTATTAAACTTCTAGGGTAAGGCAAAGAGAGACCCGATTAGATCATTTTATATTTTGGTTAATACAAGTATTCAGCGAAATCCTATCACATTTGTTCAATTTACGTCGCTCCTATATCAGATAGCGCAGTGGGCTAGGCGGCATCTTAAAGCGCGTGGAATGGCGAGTAAAATGCACTATTAAACGTCTATGATAGGGCAATCAGAGACCCGATTACATCATTTTATATTACGGTTAATATAAGAATTCAGCGTAATTCTATCACATTTGTTCAATTAACGTCGCTCCTATTTCAGATAGCGTATTGGGCTAAGCGGCACCTCAAAGCGCATGAAATGCCGAGTAAAATGCACTATTAAACTTCTAGGGTACGGTAAACAGAGACCCGATTAGATCATTTTATATTATGGTTAATTTAAGAATGCAGCAAAATTCTATCACCTTTGTTCACTTACGTCGCTCCTATTTCAGATAGCGACTTGGACTAAGCGGCATCTCAAAGCGCATGAAATGTCGAGTGAAATGCACTATTAAACTTCTAGGATAGGACGAACAGAGACCCAATTAGATCATTTTATATTACGGTTAATATAAGAATTCAGCGTAATTCTATCACATTTGTTCAATTTACGTCGCTCCTATATCAGATAGCGTACTGGGCTAGGCGGCATCTTAAACCGCCTGGGATTGCCAGTAAAATGCACTATTAAACTTCTATGATAGGGCAATCAGAGACCCGATTAGATCATTTTATATTTTGCTTAATATAAGATTTCCGGGAGATCCTATCACATTTGTTCCATTTACGTCGCTCCTATTTCAGATAGCGTATTGGGCTAAGCGGCATCTCAAAGCGCATGAAATGGCGAATAAATGCACTATTAAACTTCTAGGCTAGGGCGAACAGAGACCCGATTATATCATTTACATTATGGGTAATAAAAGAATTCAGGGAAATCCTATCACATTTGTTCAATTTATGTCGCTCCTATTTCAGATAGCGTATTGGGCTAAGCGGCACCCCAAAGAGCATGAAATGGCGAGTAAATGCACTATTAAACTTCGAGGGTACGGTAAACAGAGACCCGATTAGATCATTTTATATTATGGTTAATTTAAGAATTCAGCGAAATTCTATCACATTTGTGCAATTTACGTCGCTCCTATGTCAGATAGCCTACTGGGCTAGGCGGCATCTTAAAGAGCGTGGAATGGCGAGTATAACGCACTGTTAAACTTCTAGGGTAGGGCAAACAGAGACCAGATTAGATCATTTTATATTATGGTTAATTTAAGAATTCAGCGAAATTCTATCACATTTATTCAATTTACGTTGCTCCTATATCAGATAGCATACTGGGCTAGGCGGCATCTTAAAGCGCGTGAAATTGCGAGTAAAATGCACTATTAAACTTCGATGATAGGGCAATCAGAGACCCGGTTAGATCATTTTATATTTTGCTTAATATAAGATTTCCGGGAAATCCTATCACATTTGTTCCATTTACGTCGCTCCTATTTCAGATAGCGTATTGGGCTAAGCGGCATCTCAAAGCGCATGAAATGGCGAATAAAAGGCACTATTAAACTTCTAGGGTAAGGCAAAGAGAGACCCGATTAGATCATTTTATATTTTGGTTAATACAAGTATTCAGCGAAATCCTATCACATTTGTTCAATTTACGTCGCTCCTATATCAGATAGCGCAGTGGGGTAGGCGGCATCTTAAAGCGCGTGGCATGGCGAGTAAAATGCACTATTAAACGTCTATGATAGGGAAATCAGAGACCAGATTAGATCATTTTATATTTGGTTAATATAAGAGTTCAACGAATTCTATCACATTTATTCAATTAAGTCGCTCCTATTTCAGATAGCGAATTGGGCTAAGCGGCATCTCAAAGCGCATGAAATGACGAGTGAAATGCACTATTAATCTTCCAGGGTAGGGCGATCAGAGACCCGATTAGATCATTTTACATTAAGGTTAATATAAGAATTCAGCGAAATTCTATCACATTTGTTCAACTTTCGTCGCTCCTATTTCAGATAGCGTACTGGGCTAGGCGGCATCTCAAAGCGCATGAAATGGCGAATAAAATGCACCATTAAACTTCTAGGGTAAGGCAAAGAGAGACCCCATTAGATCATTTTATATTTTGGTTAATACATGTATTCAGCGAAATCCTATCACATTTGTTCAATTTACGTCGCTCCTATATCAGATAGCGCAGTGGGCTAGGCGGCATCTTAAAGCGCGTGGAATGGCGAGTAAAATACACTATTAAACGTCTATCATAGGGCAATCAGAGACCTGATTAGATCATTTTATATTTTGGTTAGTATAAGAATTCAGCGAAATTCTATCACATTTGTTCAATTTACGTCGCACCTATTTCAGATAGCGTATTGAGCTAAGCGGCATCTCACAGCGCATGAAATGACGAATGAAATGCACTATTAATCTTCCAGGGTAGGGCGATCAGAGACCCGATTAGATCATTTTACATTAAGGTTAATATAAGAATTCAGCGAAATTCTATCACATTTGTTCAACTTTCGTCGCTCCTATTTCAGATAGCGTATTGGGCTAAGCGGCATCTCAAAGCGCAAGAAATGGCGAGTAAAATGCACTATTAAACTTCTAGGGTAAGGCAAACAGAGACCCGATTAGATCATTTTATATTACGGTTAATATAATATTTCAGCGTAATTCTATCGCATTTGTTCAACTTACGTCGCTCCTATTTCAGATAGCGTACTGGGGTAGGCGGCATCATAAAGCGCGTGGAATGGCGAGTAAAATGCACTATTAAACTTCTATGATAGGGGAATCAGAGACCCGATTAGATCATTTTATATTTTGGTTAATATAAGAATTCAGCGAAATTCTATCACATTTGTTCAATTTACGTCGCTCCTATTTCAGGTAGCGTATTGGGCTAAGCGGCATTTCAGAGCGCATGAATGGCGAATAAAATATACTATTAATCTTCCAGGGTAGGGCGAACAGAGACCCGATTAGATCATTTTACATTAATGTTTATATAAGAATTCAGCGAAATCCTATCACATTTGTTCAATTTATGTCGCTGATATTTCAGATAGCCCATTGGGCTAAGCGGCATCTCAAAGCGCAAGAAATGGCGAGTAAAATGCACTATTAAGCTGCGACGGTAGGGCAAACAGAGACCCGATTAGATCATTTTATATTATGGTTAATTTAAGAATTCAGCGAAATTGTATCACATTTGTTCAATTTACGTCGCTCCTATTTCAGATAGCGTATTGGGCTAAGCGGCACCTCAAAGCGCATGAAATGGCGAGTAAAATGCACTATTAAACTTCTAGGGTAGGGTAAACAGAGACCCGATTAGATCATTTTATATTATGGTTAATTTAAGAATTCAGCGAAATTCTATCACATTTGTTCAATTTACGTCGCTCCTATTTCAGATCGCGTATTGGGCTAAGCGGCATCTCAAAGCGCATGAAATGGCGAGTAAAATGCACTATTAAACTTCTATGATAGGGCAATCAGAGACCCGATTAGATCATTTTATATTTTGCTTAATATAAGATTTCCGGGAGATCCTATCACATTTGTTCCATTTACGTCGCTCCTATTTCAGATAGCGTACTGGGCTAGCCGGCATCTTAGAGCGCGTGGAATGACGAGTGGAATGCACTATTAAACTTCTAGGGTAGGGCAAACGGAGACCAGATTAGATCATTTTATATTATGGTTAATTTAAGAATTCAGCGAAATTCTATCACATTTGTTCAATTTACGTCGCCCCTATTTCAGATAGCGTATTGGGCTAAGCGGCACCTCAAAGCGCATGAAATGGCGAGTAAAATGCACTATTAAATTTCTGGGGTACGGTAACCAGAGACCCGATTAGATCATTTTATATTATGGTTAATATAAGAATTCAGCGAAATTCTATCACATTTGTTCAACTTACGTCGATCCTATTTCAGATAGCGTACTCGGCTAGACGGCATCTTAAAGCGCGTGGAATGGAGAGCATAACGCACTATTAACCTTCTATGATAGGGCAATCAGAGACCAGATTAGATCATTTTAAATTTTGGATAACATAAGTGTTCAGCGAAATTCTATCACATTTATTCAATTTACGTCGCTCCTATTTCAGATAGCGAATTGGGCTAAGCGGCATCTCAAAGCGCATGAAATGACGAGTGAAATGCACTATTAAGCTTCTAGGGTAAGGCAAACAGAGATCCGATTAGATCATTTTATATTACGGTTAATATAAGGATTCAGCGTAATTCTATCACATTTGTTCAACTTACGTCGCTCCTATTTCAGATAGCGTACTGGGCTAGGCGGCATCTTAAAGCGCGCGGAATTGCGAGAAAAATGCACTATTAAACTTCGATGATAGGGCAATCAGAGACCCGGTTAGATCATTTTATATTTTGCTTAATATAAGATTTCCGGGAAATCCTATCACATTTGTTCCATTTACGTCGCTCCTATTTCAGATAGCGCATTGGGCTAAGCGGCATCCCAAAGCGCATGAAATGGCGAATAAAATGCACTGTTAAACTTCTAGGGTAAGGCAAAGGGAGACCCGATTAGATTATTTTATATTTTGGTTAATACAAGTATTCAGCGAAATCCTATCACATTTGTTCAATTTACGTCGCTCCTATATCAGATAGCGCAGTGGGCTAGGCGGCATCTTAAAGCGCGTGGAATGGCGAGTGAAATGCACTATTAAACTTCTAGGATAGGACGAACAGAGACCCAATTAGATCATTTTATATTACGGTTAATATAAGAATTCAGCGTAATTCTATCACATTTGTTCAATTTACGTCGCTCCTATATCAGATAGCGTACTGGGCTAGGCGGCATCTTAAACCGCGTGGAATTGCCGGTAAAATGCACTATTAAACTTCTATGATAGGGCAATCAGAGACCCGATTAGATCATTTTATATTTTGCTTAATATAAGATTTCCGGGAGATCCTATCACATTTGTTCCATTTACGTCGCTCCTATTTCAGATAGCGGATTGGGCTAAGCGGCATCTCAAAGCGCATGAAATGGCGAATAAAATGCACTATTAAACTTCTAGGCTAGGGCGAACAGAGACCCGATTATATCATTTTACATTATGGGTAATAAAAGAATTCAGGGAAATCCTATCACATTTGTTCAATTTATGTCGCTCCTATTTCAGATAGCGTATTGGGATAAGCGGCACCCCAAAGAGCATGAAATGGCGAGTAAAATGCACTATTAAACTTCGAGGGTACGGTAAACAGAGACCCGATTAGATCATTTTATATTATGGTTAATTTAAGAATTCAGCGAAATTCTATCACATTTGTGCAATTTACGTCGCTCCTATTGCAGATAGCCTACTGGGCTAGGCGGCATCTTAAAGAGCGTGGAATGGCGAGTATAACGCTCTGTTAAACTTCTAGGTTAGGGCAAACAGAGACCAGATTTGATCATTTTATATTATGGTTAATTTAAGAATTCAGCGAAATTCTATCACATTTATTCAATTTACGTTGCTCCTATATCAGATAGCATACTGGGCTAGGCGGCATCTTAAAGCGCGTGGAATTGCGAGTAAAATGCACTATTAAACTTCGATGATAGGGCAATCAGAGACCCGGTTAGATCATTTTATATTTTGCTTAATATAAGATTTCCGGGAAATCCTATCACATTTGTTCCATTTACGTCGCTCCTATTTCAGATAGCGTATTGGGCTAAGCGGCATCTCAAAGCGCATGAAATGGCGAATAAAATGCACTATTAAACTTCTAGGGTAAGGCAAAGAGAGACCCGATTAGATCATTTTATATTTTGGTTAATACAAGTATTCAGCGAAATCCTATCACATTTGTTCAATTTACGTCGCTCCTATATCAGATAGCGCAGTGGGCTAGGCGGCATCTTAAAGCGCGTGGAATGGCGAGTAAAATGCACTATTAAACGTCTATGATAGGGCAATCAGAGACCCGATTACATCATTTTATATTACGGTTAATATAAGAATTCAGCGTAATTCTATCACATTTGTTCAATTAACGTCGCTCCTATTTCAGATAGCGTATTGGGCTAAGCGGCACCTCAAAGCGCATGAAATGCCGAGTAAAATGCACTATTAAACTTCTAGGGTACGGTAAACAGAGACCCGATTAGATCATTTTATATTATGGTTAATTTAAGAATGCAGCAAAATTCTATCACATTTGTTCAACTTACGTCGCTCCTATTTCAGATAGCGACTTGGACTAAGCGGCATCTCAAAGCGCATGAAATGTCGAGTGAAATGCACTATTAAACTTCTAGGATAGGACGAACAGAGACCCAATTAGATCATTTTATATTACGGTTAATATAAGAATTCAGCGTAATTCTATCACATTTGTTCAATTTACGTCGCTCCTATATCAGATAGCGTACTGGGCTAGGCGGCATCTTAAACCGCCTGGAATTGCCAGTAAAATGCACTATTAAACTTCTATGATAGGGCAATCAGAGACCCGATTAGATCATTTTATATTTTGCTTAATATAAGATTTCCGGGAGATCCTATCACATTTGTTCCATTTACGTCGCTCCTATTTCAGATAGCGGATTGGGCTAAGCGGCATCTCAAAGCGCATGAAATGGCGAATAAAATGCACTATTAAACTTCTAGGCTAGGGCGAACAGAGACCCGATTATATCATTTTACATTATGGGTAATAAAAGAATTCAGGGAAATCCTATCACATTTGTTCAATTTATGTCGCTCCTATTTCAGATAGCGTATTGGGCAAAGCGGCACCCCAAAGAGCATGAAATGGCGAGTAAAATGCACTATTAAACTTCGAGGGTACGGTAAACAGAGACCCGATTAGATCATTTTATATTATGGTTAATTTAAGAATTCAGCGAAATTCTATCACATTTGTGCAATTTACGTCGCTCCTATTGCAGATAGCCTACTGGGCTAGGCGGCATCTTAAAGAGCGTGGAATGGCGAGTATAACGCCCTGTTAAACTTCTAGGGTAGGGCAAACAGAGACCAGATTAGATCATTTTATATTATGGTTAATTTAAGAATTCAGCGAAATTCTATCACATTTATTCAATTTACGTTGCTCCTATATCAGATAGCATACTGGGCTAGGCGGCATCTTAAAGCGCGTGAAATTGCGAGTAAAATGCACTATTAAACTTCGATGATAGGGCAATCAGAGACCCGGTTAGATCATTTTATATTTTGCTTAATATAAGATTTCCGGGAAATCCTATCACATTTGTTCCATTTACGTCGCTCCTATTTCAGATAGCGTATTGGGCTAAGCGGCATCTCAAAGCGCATGAAATGGCGAATAAAAGGCACTATTAAACTTCTAGGGTAAGGCAAAGAGAGACCCGATTAGATCATTTTATATTTTGGTTAATACAAGTATTCAGCGAAATCCTATCACATTTGTTCAATTTACGTCGCTCCTATATCAGATAGCGCAGTGGGCTAGGCGGCATCTTAAAGCGCGTGGAATGGCGAGTAAAATGCACTATTAAACGTCTATGATAGGGAAATCAGAGACCTGATTAGATCATTTTATATTTTGGTTAGTATAAGAATTCAGCGAAATTCTATCACATTTGTTCAATTTACGTCGCTCCTATTTCAGATAGCGTATTGGGCTAAGCGGCATCTCACAGCGCATGAAATGACGAATGAAATGCACTATTAATCTTCCCGGGTAGGGCGATCAGAGACCCGATTAGATCATTTTACATTAAGGTTAATATAAGAATTCAGCGAAATTCTATCACATTTGTTCAACTTTCGTCGCTCCTATTTCAGATAGCGTATTGGGCTAAGCGGCATCTCAAAGCGCAAGAAATGGCGAGTAAAATGCACTATTAAACTTCTAGGGTAAGGCAAACAAAGACCCGATTAGATCATTTTATATTACGGTTTGTAGCGGCACTTCCCGACCTCGCCAGCAGAGGGTTCAGCGGCGCACAGACTTTCCCGCAAGTCCACGACCATCCTGCGCTTTGTATATATACTCCTACGACCTGACCCTCACTATCCCGCGTCTAAGGCACGGGCCTGCTAGGTAGCCTTACTGACGAGTCCACTAGCAGGCCCCGGACGAAACGCTCTATCCTCTTTCCTCCTTCCTTTCTTTCCGGAATTCCCGGCGCAGTTCAACCGCTTCAATTGGTGACCCCGAGTTTGAACAACAACGCAGCCGAACAACGAGGAGGAACAACAAGCAGAGCCAGAGCCAACAAAGCGTCATCAGGCAGCATCTCGAACGACGAGACTTTCATCGGCGACATTAGATTTCGTAACCCCTCTCCTAGGGTGGCCATCCGACGACAAGACGACCGCACGATCCCTTCCGATCGCAACGACCGACGCCTACAGCACAGCACGGTCACGTTGGGATACAGCGGCACGCAGCTAAAGACGAAGCTGCCTCGTGGCCATTCTAGGACAGCAGAGTATACGGCTGCATCTCGGCTTGAGCACGCGCTCGCCACGAGATATAAGCAGTTTCACGGTCCCACCGAAACGCCTGAGAACAACGACGACGACGCTCCACGCAGAAGACGCACGGGACGGACTCCATCATCTTTGAATATCGTTCATCACTGGCAGGGGGGTGATGTAGCGGCACTTCCCGACCTCGCCAGCAGAGGGTTCAGCGGCGCACAGACTTTCCCGCAAGTCCACGACCATCCTGCGCTTTGTATATATACTCCTACGACCTGACCCTCACTATCCCGCGTCTAAGGCACGGGCCTGCTAGGTAGCCTTACTGACGAGTCCACTAGCAGGCCCCGGACGAAACGCTCTATCCTCTTTCCTCCTTCCTTTCTTTCTGGAATTCCCGGCGCAGTTCAACCGCCTCAGGTTAATATAAGATTTCAGCGTAAATGTATCGCATTTGTTCAACTTACGTCGCTCCTATTTCAGATAGCGTACTGGGCTAGGCGGCATCTTAAAGCGCGTGGAATGGCCAGTAAAATGCACTATTAAACTTCTATGATAGGGGAATCAGAGACCCGATTAGATCATTTTATATTTTGGTTAATATAAGAAGTCAGCGAAATTCTATCACATTTGTTCAACTTTCGTCGCTCCTATTTCAGATAGCGTACTGGGCTAAGCGGCATCTCAAAGCGCATGAAATGGCGAATAAAATGCACTATTAATCTTCCAGGGTAGGGCGATCAGAGACCCGATTAAATCATTTTACATTAAGGTTAATATAAGAATTCAGCGAAATTCTATCACATTTGTTCAACTTTCGTCGCTCCTATTTCAGATAGCGTATTGGGCTAAGCGGCATCTCAAAGCGCAAGAAATGGCGAGTAAAATGCACTATTAAACTTCTAGGGTAAGGCAAACAGAGACCCGATTAGATCATTTTATATTACGGTTAATATAAGAATTCAGCGTAATTCTATCACATTTGTTCAATTTACGTCGCTCCTATTTCAGATAGCCTACTGGGCTAGGCGGCATCCTAAAGCGCGTGGAATGTCGAGTGAAATGCACTGTTAAACTTCTAGGGTAGTGCGAACAGAGACCCGATTAGATCATTTTATATTACGGTTAATATAAGAATTCAGCGTAATTCTATCACATTCGTTCAATTTACGTCGCACCTATTTCAGATAGCGTACTCGGCTACGCGGCATCTTAAAGCGCGTGGAATGGCGAGTAAAATGCACTATTAAACTTCTATGATAGGGCAATCAGTGACCCGATTAGATCATTTTATATTTTGTTTAATATAAGAATTCAGCGAAACTCTATCGCATTTGTTCAATTTACGTCGCTCCCATTTGAGATAGCGTACTGGGCTAGACGGCATCTTAAAGCGCGTGGAATGGAGAGTATAACGCACTATTAACCTTCTATGATAGAGCAATCAGAGACCAGATTAGATCATTTTAAATTTTGGTTAATATAAGTGTTCAGCGAAATTCTATCACATTTATTCAATTTACGTCGCTCCTATTTCAGATAGCGAATTGGGCTAAGCGGCATCTCAAAGCGCATGAAATGACGAGTGAAATGCACAATTAAGCTTCTAGGGTAAGGCAAACAGAGATCCGATTAGATCATTTTATATTACGGTTAATATAAGAATTCAGCGCAATTCTATCACATTTGTTCAACTTACGTCGCTCCTATTTCAGATAGCGTACTGGGCTTGACGGCATCTTAAAGCGCGTGGAATGGCGAGTAAAATGAACTATTCAACTTCTATGATAGGGCAATCAGAGACCCGATTACATCATTTTATATTACGGTTAATATAAGAATTCAGCGTAATTCTATCGCATTTGTTAAATTTACGTCGCTCCTATTTCAGATAGCGTACTGGGCTAGGCGGCATCTTAAAGCGCGTGGAATTGCGAGTAAAATGCACTATTAAACTTCTATGATAGGGCAATCAGAGACCCGATTAGATCATTTTATATTTTGGTTAATACAAGAATTCAGCGAAATACTATCACATTTGTTCAATTAACGTCGCTCCTATTCCAGATAGCGTATTGGGCTAAGCGGCACCTCAAAGCGCATGAAATGGCGAGTAAAATGCACTATTAAACTTCTAGGGTACGGTAAACAGAGACCCGATTAGATCATTTTATATTATGGTTAATTTAAGAATGCAGCAAAATTCTATCACATTTGTTCAATTTACGTCGCTCCTATTTCAGATAGCGACTTGGACTAAGCGGCATCTCAAAGCGCATGAAATGTCGAGTGAAATGCACTATTAAACTTCTAGAATAGGACGAACAGAGACCCAATTAGATCATTTTATATTACGGTTAATACAAGAATTCAGCGTAATTCTATCACATTTGTTCAATTTACGTCGCTCCTATATCAGATAGCGTACTGGTCTAGGCGGCATCTTAAACCGCCTGGAATTGCTAGTAAAATGCACTATTAAACTTCTATGATAGGGCAATCAGAGACCCGATTAGATCATTTTATATTTTGCTTAATATAAGATTTCCGGGAGATCCTATCACATTTGTTCCATTTACGTCGCTCCTATTTCAGATAGCGGATTGGGCTAAGCGGTATCTCAAAGCGCATGAAATGGCGAATAAAATGCACTATTAAACTTCTAGGCTAGGGCGAACAGAGACCCGATTATATCATTTTACATTATGGTTAATAAAAGAATTCAGGGAAATCCTATCACATTTGTTCAATTTATGTCGCTCCTATTTCAGATAGCGTATTGGGCTAAGCGGCACCGCAAAGAGCATGAAATGGCGAGTAAAATGCACTATTAAACTTCGAGGGTACGGTAAACAGAGACCCGATTAGATCATTTTATATTATGGTTAATTTAAGAATTCAGCGAAATACTATCACATTTGTTCAATTTACGTCGCTTCTATTTGAGATAGCGTATTGGGCTCAGCGGCACCTTAAAGCGCATGGAATGATGAGTAATATGCACTATTAAAATTCTAGGGTAGGGCAAACAGAGACCCGATTAGATCATTTCTTATTATGGTTAATTTAAGAATTCAGCGTAATTTTATCACATTTGTTCAATTTACGTCGCTCCTATTTCAGATAGCGTATTGGGCTAGGCAGCACCTAAAAGCGCATGAAATGACGAGTAAAATGCACTATTCAACTTCTATGATAGGGCAATCAGAGACCCGATTACATCATTTTAAATTATGGTTAATATAAGAATTCTGCGTAATACAATCACATTTGTTCAATTTACGTCGCTCCAATTTCAGATAGCGGATTGGGCTAGGTGGCATCTTAAAGCGTATGAAATGACGTGTGAAATGCACTATTAAACTTCTATGACAGGGCAATCAGAGACCCGATTAGATCATTTTAAATTATGGTTAATATAAGAATTCTGCGTAATACAATCACATTTGTTCAATTTACGTCGCTCCAATTTCAGATAGCGGATTGGGCTAGACTGCACATTGAAGCGCATGAAATGACGAGTAAAATGCACTACTAACCTTCTATGATAGGGCAAACAGAGACCCGATTAGATCATTTTATATTATGGTTAATTTAAGAATTCAGCGAAATTCTATCACATTTGTTCAATTTACGTCGCCCCTATTTCAGATATCGTACTGGGCTATGTGGCATCTCAAAGCGCATGAAATGTCGAGTAAAATGCACTATTACACTTCTAGGGTAAGGCAAACAGAGACCAGATTATATCATTTTACATTATGGTTAATAAAAGAATTCAGGGAAATCCTATCACATTTGTTCAATTTATGTCGCTCCTATTTCAGATAGCGTATTGGGCTAAGCGGCATCTCAAAGCGCATGAAATGGCGAGTAAATTGCACTATTAAACTTCTAGGGTAGGGCAAACAGAGACCCGATTAGATCATTTTACGTTACGGTTAATATAAGAATTCAGCGTAATTTTATCACATTTGTTCAATTTACGTCGCTCCTATTTCAGATAGCGTATTGGGCTAAGCAGCATCTCAAAACGCATGAAATGACGAGTAAAATGCACTATTAAACTGCTAGTGTAAGGCAAACAGAGACCCGATAAGATCATTTTATATTACGGTTAATATAAGAATTCAGCGTAATTCTATCACATTTGTTCAATTTACGTCGCTCCTCTTTCAGATAGCGTATTGGGCTAAGCGGCATCTCAAAGCGCATGAAATGGTGTGAAAAATGCTCTATCAAACTTCTAGGGTGGGGCGAACGGAGAGCCGATTATATCATTTTACATTATGGTTAATATAAGAATTCAGCGAAATTCTATCACATTTGTTCAATTTACGTCGCTCCTACTTCAGATAGCGTATTGGGCTAAGCGGCATCTCAAAGCGCATGAAATGAGGAGTGAAGTGCACTATTAAACTTCTAGGGTAGGGCGAACAGAGACCCGATTAGATCGTTTTACGTTATGGTTAATATAAGAATTCAGCGAAATTCTATCACGTTTGTTCAATTTACGTCGCTCCTATTTCAGATTAAGTATTGGGCTATGCGGCATCTCAAAGCGCATGAAATGGCGAGTAAAATGCACTATCAAACTTCTAAGGTAAAGCAAACAGAGACCAGATTAGATCATTTTATATTACGGTTAACATAAGAATTCAGCGTAATTCTATCACATTTGTTCAATTGACGTCGCTCCTATTTCAGATAGCCTACTGGGCTAGGCGGCATCGCATAGCGCATGAAATGGCGAGTAAAATGCACTATTAAACTTCTAGGGTAGGGCAAACAGAGACCCGATTAGATGAATTTATATTATGGTTAATTTAAGAATTCAGCGAAATTCTATCACATTTGTTCAATTTACGTCGCTCCTATTTCAGATAGCGACTTGGACTAAGCGGCATCTCAAAGCGCATGAAATGTCGAGTGAAATGCACTATTAAACTTCTAGAATAGGACGAACAGAGACCCAATTAGATCATTTTATATTACGGTTAATATAAGAATTCAGCGTAATTCTATCACATTTGTTCAATTTACGTCGCTCCTATATCAGATAGCGTACTGGTCTAGGCGGCATCTTAAACCGCCTGGAATTGCTAGTAAAATGCACTATTAAACTTCTATGATAGGGCAATCAGAGACCCGATTAGATCATTTTATATTTTGCTTAATATAAGATTTCCGGGAGATCCTATCATATTTGTTCCATTTACGTCGCTCCTATTTCAGATAGCGGATTGGGCTAAGCGGTATCTCAAAGCGCATGAAATGGCGAATAAAATGCACTATTAAACTTCTAGGCTAGGGCGAACAGAGACCCGATTATATCATTTTACATTATGGTTAATAAAAGAATTCAGGGAAATCCTATCACATTTGTTCAATTTATGTCGCTCCTATTTCAGATAGCGTATTGGGCTAAGCGGCACCGCAAAGAGCATGAAATGGCGAGTAAAATGCACTATTAAACATCGAGGGTACGGTAAACAGAGACCCGATTAGATCATTTTATATTATGGTTAATTTAAGAATTCAGCGAAATTCTATCACATTTGTTCAATTTACGTCGCTCCTATTTCAGATAGCCTACTGGGCTAGGCGGCATCTTAAAGCGCATGAAATGACGAGTGAAGTGCACTATTAAACTTCTAGGGTATGGCGAACAGAGACCCGATTAGATCGTTTTACGTTATGGTTAATATAAGAATTCAGCGAAATTCTATCACATTTGTTCAATTTACGTCGCTCCTATTTCAGATTAAGTATTGGGCTATGCGGCATCTTAAAGCGCATGAAATGACGAGTAAAATGCACTATCAAACTTCTAAGGTAAAGCAAACAGAGACCAGATTAGATCATTTTATATTACGGTTAACATAAGAATTCAGCGTAATTCTATCACATTTGTTCAATTGACGTCGCTCCTATTTCAGATAGCCTACTGGGCTAGGCGGCATCTCATAGCGCATGAAATGGCGAGTAAAATGCACTATTAAACTTCTAGGGTAGGGCAAACAGAGACCCGATTAGATGAATTTATATTATGGTTAATTTAAGAATTCAGCGAAATTCTATCACATTTGTTCAATTTACGTCGCTCCTATTTCAGATAGCGTATTGGGCTAAGCGGCATCTCAAAGCGCATAAAATGGCGAGTAAAATGCACTATTAAACTTCTAGGGTAAGGCAAACAGAGACCAAATTAGATCATTTTATATTACGATTAATATAAGAATTCAGCGTAATTCTATCACATTTGTTCAATTGACGTCGCTCCTATTTCAGATAGCCTACTGGGCTAGGCGGCATCCTAAAGCGCGTGGAATGTCGAGTGAAATGCACTGTTAAACTTCTAGGGTAGCGCGAACAGAGACCCGATTAGATCATTTTATATTACGGTTAATATAAGAATTCAGCGTAATTCTATCACATTCGTTCAATTTACGTCGCTCCTATTTCAGATAGCGTACTCGGCTACGCGGCATCTTAAAGCGCGTGGAATGGCGAGTAAAATGCACTATTAAACTTCTATGATAGGGCAATCAGTGACCCGATTAGATCATTTTATATTTTCTTTAATATAAGAATTCAGCGAAACTCTATCGCATTTGTTCAATTTACGTCGCTCCCATTTGAGATAGCGTATTGGGCTAAGCGCCATCTCAAAGCGCATGAAATGGCGAGTAAAATGCACTATCAAACTTCTAGGGTAATGCAAACAGAGACCCGATTAGATCATTTTATAATACGGTTAATATAAGAATGCAGCGTAATTCTATCACATTTGTTCAATTTACGTCGCTCCTATTTCAGATAGCGTATTGGGTTAAGCGGCATCTCAAAGCGCATGAACTGGCGAGTAAAATGCACTATTAAACTTCTAGGGTAAGGCAAACAGAGACCAGATTAGATCATTTTATATTACGGTTAACATAAGAATTCAGTGTAATTCTATCACATTTGTTCAATTTACGTCGCTCCTATTTCAGATAGCGTTTTGGGCTAAGCGGCATCTGAAAGCGCATGAAATGGCGAGTAAATTGCACTATTAAACATCTAGGGTAGGGCAAACAGAGACCCGATTAGATCATTTTATATATTGTTTAATATAAGAATTCAGCGAAATTCTATCACATTTGTTCAATTTACGCCGCTCCTATTTCGGATAGCGTATTGGGCTAAGCGGCATCTCAAAGCGCATGAAATGGCGAGTAAATTGCACTATTAAACTTCTAGGGTAGGGCAAACAGAGACCCGATTAGATCATTTTACGTTACTGTTAATATAAGAATTCAGCGTAATTTTATCACATTTGTTCAATTTACGTCGCTCCTATTTCAGATAGCGTATTGGGCTAAGCAGCATCTCAAAACGCATGAAATGACGAGTAAAATGCACTATTAAACTTCTAGTGTAAGGCAAACAGAGACCCGATAAGATCATTTTATATTACGGTTAATATAAGAATTCAGCGTAATCCTATCACATTTGTTCAATTTACGTCGCTCCTCTTTCAGATAGCGTATTGTGCTAAGCGGTATCTCAAAGCGCATGAAATGGTGTGAAAAATGCTCTATCAAACTTCTAGGGTGGGGCGAACGGAGAGCCGATTATATCATTTTACATTATGGTTAATATAAGAATTCAGCGAAATTCTATCACATTTGTTCAATTTACGTCGCTCCTATTTCAGATAGCGTATTGGGCTAAGCGGCATCTCAAAGCGCATGAAATGGTGAGTAAAATGCACTGCCAAACTTCTAGGGTAGGGCGAACAGAGACCCGATTAGATCATTTTACATTATGGTTAATATAAGAATTCAGCGAAATTCTATCACATTTGTTCAATTGACGTCGCTCCTATTTCAGATAGCCTACTGGGCTAGGCGGCATCGCATAGCGCATGAAATGGCGAGTAAAATGCACTATTAAACTTCTAGGGTAGGGCAAACAGAGACCCGATTAGATCATTTTATATTATGGTTAATATAAGAATTCAGCGAAATTCTATCACATTTGTTCAATTGACGTCGCTCCTATTTCAGATAGCCTACTGGGCTAGGCGGCATCCTAAAGCGCGTGGAATGTCGAGTGAAATGCACTGTTAAACTTCTAGGGTAGCGCGAACAGAGACCCGATTAGATCATTTTATATTACGGTTAATATAAGAATTCAGCGTAATTCTATCACATTCGTTCAATTTACGTCGCTCCTATTTCAGATAGCGTACTCGGCTACGCGGCATCTTAAAGCGCGTGGAATGGCGAGTAAAATGCACTATTAAACTTCTATGATAGGGCAATCAGTGACCCGATTAGATCATTTTATATTTTGTTTAATATAAGAATTCAGCGAAACTCTATCGCATTTGTTCAATTTACGTCGCTCCCATTTGAGATAGCGTATTGGGCTAAGCGCCATCTCAAAGCGCATGAAATGGCGAGTAAAATGCACTATCAAACTTCTAGGGTAATGCAAACAGAGACCCGATTAGATCATTTTATAATAC
Organism: Macropis europaea; assembly: GCA_916610135.2. Classification (NCBI taxonomy): domain Eukaryota; kingdom Metazoa; phylum Arthropoda; class Insecta; order Hymenoptera; family Melittidae; genus Macropis; species Macropis europaea. Next base: position 48,759 of record CAKAJE020001942.1, read on the forward strand.
GGTTAATATAAGAATGCAGCGTAATTCTATCACATTTGTTCAATTTACGTCGCTCCTATTTCAGATAGCGTATTGGGTTAAGCGGCATCTCAAAGCGCATGAACTGGCGAGTAAAATGCACTATTAAACTTCTAGGGTAAGGCAAACAGAGACCAGATTAGATCATTTTATATTACGGTTAACATAAGAATTCAGTGTAATTCTATCACATTTGTTCAATTTACGTCGCTCCTATTTCAGATAGCGTTTTGGGCTAAGCGGCATCTGAAAGCGCATGAAATGGCGAGTAAATTGCACTATTAAACATCTAGGGTAGGGCAAACAGAGACCCGATTAGATCATTTTATATATTGTTTAATATAAGAATTCAGCGAAATTCTATCACATTTGTTCAATTTACGCCGCTCCTATTTCGGATAGCGTATTGGGCTAAGCGGCATCTCAAAGCGCATGAAATGGCGAGTAAATTGCACTATTAAACTTCTAGGGTAGGGCAAACAGAGACCCGATTAGATCATTTTACGTTACTGTTAATATAAGAATTCAGCGTAATTTTATCACATTTGTTCAATTTACGTCGCTCCTATTTCAGATAGCGTATTGGGCTAAGCAGCATCTCAAAACGCATGAAATGACGAGTAAAATGCACTATTAAACTTCTAGTGTAAGGCAAACAGAGACCCGATAAGATCATTTTATATTACGGTTAATATAAGAATTCAGCGTAATTCTATCACATTTGTTCAATTTACGTCGCTCCTCTTTCAGATAGCGTATTGGGCTAAGCGGTATCTCAAAGCGCATGAAATGGTGTGAAAAATGCTCTATCAAACTTCTAGGGTGAGGCGAACGGAGAGCCGATTATATCATTTTACATTATGGTTAATATAAGAATTCAGCGAAATTCTATCACATTTGTTCAATTTACGTCGCTCCTATTTCAGATAGCGTATTGGGCTAAGCGGCATCTCAAAGCGCATGAAATGGTGAGTAAAATGCACTGCCAAACTTCTAGGGTAGGGCGAACAGAGACCCGATTAGATCATTTTACATTATGGTTAATATAAGAATTCAGCGAAATTCTATCACATTTGTTCAATTTACGTCGCTCCTATTTCAGGTAGCGTATTGGGCTAAGCGGCATCTCACAGCGCATGAAATGACGAGTAAAATGCAATATTAAACTTCTAGGGTAGGGCGAACGGAGACCCGATTTGATCATTTTACATTATGGTTAATATAAGAATTCAGCGAAATTCTATCACATTTGTTCAATTTACGTCGATCCTATTTCAGATAGCGTATTGGGCAAAGCGGCATCTCATAGCGCATGAAATGGCGAGTAAAATGCACTATTAAACTTCTAGGGTAGGGCAAACAGAGACCCGATTAGATGAATTTATATTATGGATAATTTAAGAATTCAGCGAAATTCTATCACATTTGTTCAATTTACGTCGCTCCTATTTCAGATAGCGTATTGGGCTAAGCGGCATCTCAAAGCGCATGAAATGAGGAGTGAAGTGCACTATTAAACTTCTAGGGTAGGGCGAACAGAGACCCGATTAGATCGTTTTACGTTATGGTTAATATAAGAATTCAGCGAAATTCTATCACATTTGTTCAATTTACGTCGCTCCTATTTCAGATAAAGTATTGGGCTATGCGGCATCTCAAAGCGCATGAAATGGCGAGTAAAATGCACTATCAAACTTCTAAGGTAAAGCAAACAGAGACCAGATTAGATCATTTTATATTACGGTTAACATAAGAATTCAGCGTAATTCTATCACATTTGTTCAATTGACGTCGCTCCTATTTCAGATAGCCTACTGGGCTAGGCGGCATCCTAAAGCGCGTGGAATGTCGAGTGAAATGCACTGTTAAACTTCTAGGGTGGGGCGAACAGAGACCCGATTATATCATTTTACATTACGGATAATATAAGAATTCAGCGTAATTTTATCACATTTGTTCAATTTACGTCGCTCCTATTTCAGATAGCGTATTGGGCTAAGCGGCATCTTAAAGCGCGTGCAATGGCGAGTAAAATGCACTATTAAACTTCTGGGGTACGGCAAACAGAGACCCGATTAGATCATTTTAAATTACGATTAATATAAGAATTCAGCGTAATTCTATCACATTTGTTCAATTGACGTCGCTCCTATTTCAGATAGCCTACTGGGCTAGGCGGCATCCTAAAGCGCGTGGAATGTCGAGTGAAATGCACTGTTAAACTTCTAGGGTAGTGCGAACAGAGACCCGATTAGATCATTTTATATTACGGTTAATATAAGAATTCAGCGTAATTCTATCACATTCGTTCAATTTACGTCGCACCTATTTCAGATAGCGTACTCGGCTACGCGGCATCTTAAAGCGCGTGGAATGGCGAGTAAAATGCACTATTAAACTTCTATGATAGGGCAATCAGTGACCCGATTAGATCATTTTATATTTTGTTTAATATAAGAATTCAGCGAAACTCTATCGCATTTGTTCAATTTACGTCGCTCCCATTTGAGATAGCGTATTGGGCTAAGCGCCATCTCAAAGCGCATGAAATGGCGAGTAAAATGCACTATCAAACTTCTAGGGTAAGGCAAACAGAGACCCGATTAGATCATTTTATATATTGTTTAATATAAGAATTCAGCGAAATTCTATCACATTTGTTCAATTTACGTCGCTCCTATTTCAGATAGCGTACTGGGCTAAGCGGCATCTCAAAGCGCATGAAATGGCGAGTAAATTGCACTATTAAACTTCTAGGGTAGGGCAAACAGAGACCCGATTAGATCATTTTACGTTACGGTTAATATAAGAGTTCAGCGTAATTTTATCACATTTGTTCAATTTACGTCGCTCCTATTTCAGATAGCGTATTGGGCTAAGCAGCATCTCAAAACGCATGAAATGACGGGTAAAATACACTATTAAACTTCTAGTGTAAGGCAAACAGAGACCCGATAAGATCATTTTATATTACGGTTAATATAAGAATTCAGCGTAATTCTATCACATTTGTTCAATTTACGTCGCTCCTCTTTCAGATAGCGTATTGGGCTAGGCGGCATCTCAAAGCGCATGAAATGGTGTGTAAAATGCTCTATCAAACTTCTAGGGTGCGGCGAACGGAGAGCCGATTATATCATTTTACATTATGGTTAATATAAGAATTCAGCGAAATTCAATCACATTTGTTCAATTTACGTCGCTCCTATTTCAGATAGCGTATTGGGCTAAGCGGCATCTCAAAGCGCATGAAATGGTGAGTAAAATGCACTGCCAAACTTCTAAGGTAAAGCAAACAGAGACCAGATTAGATCATTTTATATTACGGTTAACATAAGAATGCAACGTAATTCTATCACATTTGTTCAATTGACGTCGCTCCTATTTCAGATAGCCTACTGGGCTAGGCGGCATCCTAAAGCGCGTGGAATGTCGAGTGAAATGCACTGTTAAACTTCTAGGGTAGTGCGAACAGAGACCCGATTAGATCACTTTACATTACGGTTAATATAAGAATGCAGCGTAATTCTATCATATTTGTTCAATTTACGTCGCTCCCATTTCAGATAGCGTATTGGGCTAAGCGGCATCTCAAAGCGCATGAAATGGTGTGTAAAATGCTCTATCAATCTTCTAGGGTAGGGCGAACGGGGAGCCGATTAGATCATTTTACATTATGTTTAATATAAAAATTCAGCGAAATTCTATCACATTTGTTCAATTTACGTCGCTCCTATTTCAGATAGCGTATTGGGCTAAGCGGCATCTCAAAGCGCATGAAATGGCGAGTGAAATGCACCATTAAACTTCTAGGGTAAAGCAAACAGAGACCCGATTAGATCATTTTATATTACGGTTAATATAAGAATGCAGCGTAATTCTAACACATTTGTTCAATTTACGTCGCTCCTATTTCAGATAACGTATTCGGTTAAGCGGCATCTCAAAGCGCATGAAATGGCGAGTAAAATGCACTATTAAACTTCGAGGGTAAGGCAACCAGAGTACCGATTAGATCATTTTATATTACGGTTAATTTAAGAATTCAGCGAAATTCTATCACATTTGTTCAATTTACGTCGCTCCTATTTCAGATAGCGTATTGGGCTAAGCGGCATCTCAAAGCGCATGAAATGGCGAGTAAAATGCACCATCAAGCTTCTAGGGTAGGGCGAACAGAGAGCCGATTAGATCATTTTACATTATGGTTAATATAAGAATTCAGCGAAATTCTATCGCGTTTGTTCAATTTACGTCGCTCCTATTTCAGATAGCGTACTCGGCCAAGCGGCATCTCAAAGCGCATGCAATGGCGAGTAAAATGCACTATTAAACTTCTAGGGTAGGGCAAACATAGACCCGATTAGATCATTTTATATTATGGTTAATTTAAGAATTCAGCGAAATTCTATCACATTTGTTCAATTGACGTCGCTCCTATTTCAGATAACGTATTCGACTAAGCGGCATCTCAAAGCGCATGAAATGGCGAGTAAAATGCACTATTAAACTTCGAGGGTAAGGCAACCAGAGTAATGATTAGATCATTTTATATTATGGTTAATATAAGAATTCAGCGAAATTCTATCACATTCGTTCAATGTACGTGGCTCCTATTTCAGATAGCTTGTTGGGCTAAGCGGCATCTCAAAGCGCGTGGAATGGCGAGTGAAATGCACTATTAAACTTCTAGGATAGGATGAACAGAGACCCAATTAGATCATTTTATATTACGGTTAATATAAGAATTCAGCGTAATTCTATCACATTTGTTCAATTTACGTCGCTCCTATATCAGATAGCGTATTGGGCTAAGCGGCACCTCAAAGCGCATGAAATGCCGAGTAAAATGCACTATTAAACTTCTAGGGTACGGTAAACAGAGACCCGATTAGATCATTTTATATTATGGTTAATTTAAGAATGCAGCAAAATTCTATCACATTTGTTCAACTTACGTCGCTCCTATTTCAGATAGCGGATTGGGCTAAGCGGCATCTCAAAGCGCATGAAATGGCGAATAAAATGCACTATTAAACTTCTAGGCTAGGGCGAACAGAGACCCGATTATATCATTTTACATTATGGGTAATAAAAGAATTCAGGGAAATCCTATCACATTTGTTCAATTTATGTCGCTCCTATTTCAGATAGCGTATTGGGATAAGCGGCACCCCAAAGAGCATGAAATGGCGAGTAAAATGCACTATTAAACTTCGAGGGTACGGTAAACAGAGACCCGATTAGATCATTTTATATTATGGTTAATTTAAGAATTCAGCGAAATTCTATCACATTTGTGCAATTTACGTCGCTCCTATTGCAGATAGCCTACTGGGCTAGGCGGCATCTTAAAGAGCGTGGAATGGCGAGTATAACGCTCTGTTAAACTTCTAGGGTAGGGCAAACAGAGACCAGATTTGATCATTTCATATTATGGTTAATTTAAGAATTCAGCGAAATTCTATCACATTTATTCAATTTACGTTGCTCCTATATCAGATAGCATACTGGGCTAGGCGGCATCTTAAAGCGCGTGGAATTGCGAGTAAAATGCACTATTAAACTTCGATGATAGGGCAATCAGAGACCCGGTTAGATCATTTTATATTTTGCTTAATATAAGATTTCCGGGAAATCCTATCACATTTGTTCCATTTACGTCGCTCCTATTTCAGATAGCGTATTGGGCTAAGCGGCATCTCAAAGCGCATGAAATGGCGAATAAAATGCACTATTAAACTTCTAGGGTAAGGCAAAGAGAGACCCGATTAGATCATTTTATATTTTGGTTAATACAAGTATTCAGCGAAATCCTATCACATTTGTTCAATTTACGTCGCTCCTATATCAGATAGCGCAGTGGGCTAGGCGGCATCTTAAAGCGCGTGGAATGGCGAGTAAAATGCATTATTAAACGTCTATGATAGGGCAATCAGAGACCCGATTACATCATTTTATATTACGGTTAATATAAGAATTCAGCGTAATTCTATCACATTTGTTCAATTAACGTCGCTCCTATTTCAGATAGCGTATTGGGCTAAGCGGCACCTCAAAGCGCATGAAATGCCGAGTAAAATGCACTATTAAACTTCTAGGGTACGGTAAACAGAGACCCGATTAGATCATTTTATATTATGGTTAATTTAAGAATGCAGCAAAATTCTATCACATTTGTTCAACTTACGTCGCTCCTATTTCAGATAGCGACTTGGACTAAGCGGTATCTCAAAGCGCATGAAATGTCGAGTGAAATGCACTATTAAACTTCTAGGATAGGACGAACAGAGACCCAATTAGATCATTTTATATTACGGTTAATATAAGAATTCAGCGTAATTCTATCACATTTGTTCAATTTACGTCGCTCCTATATCAGATAGCGTACTGGGCTAGGCGGCATCTTAAACCGCCTGGAATTGCCAGTAAAATGCACTATTAAACTTCTATGATAGGGCAATCAGAGACCCGATTAGATCATTTTATATTTTGCTTAATATAAGATTTCCGGGAGATCCTATCACATTTGTTCCATTTACGTCGCTCCTATTTCAGATAGCGGATTGGGCTAAGCGGCATCTCAAAGCGCATGAAATGGCGAATAAAATGCACTATTAAACTTCTAGGCTAGGGCGAACAGAGACCCGATTATATCATTTTACATTATGGGTAATAAAAGAATTCAGGGAAATCCTATCACATTTGTTCAATTTATGTCGCTCCTATTTCAGATAGCGTATTGGGCTAAGCGGCACCCCAAAGAGCATGAAATGGCGAGTAAAATGCACTATTAAACTTCGAGGGTACGGTAAACAGAGACCCGATTAGATCATTTTATATTATGGTTAATTTAAGAATTCAGCGAAATTCTATCACATTTGTGCAATTTACGTCGCTCCTATTTCAGATAGCCTACTGGGCTAGGCGGCATCTTAAAGAGCGTGGAATGGCGAGTATAACGCACTGTTAAACTTCTAGGGTAGGGCAAACAGAGACCAGATTAGATCATTTTATATTATGGTTAATTTAAGAATTCAGCGAAATTCTATCACATTTATTCAATTTACGTTGCTCCTATATCAGATAGCATACTGGGCTAGGCGGCATCTTAAAGCGCGTGAAATTGCGAGTAAAATGCGCTATTAAACTTCGATGATAGGGCAATCAGAGACCCGGTTAGATAATTTTATATTTTGCTTAATATAAGATTTCCGGGAAATCCTATCACATTTGTTCCATTTACGTCGCTCCTATTTCAGATAGCGTATTGGGCTAAGCGGCATCTCAAAGCGCATGAAATGGCGAATAAAATGCACTATTAAACTTCTAGGGTAAGGCAAAGAGAGACCCGATTAGATCATTTTATATTTTGGTTAATACAAGTATTCAGCGAAATCCTATCACATTTGTTCAATTTACGTCGCTCCTATATCAGATAGCGCAGTGGGCTAGGCGGCATCTTAAAGCGCGTGGAATGGCGAGTAAAATGCACTATTAAACGTCTATGATAGGGAAATCAGAGACCTGATTAGATCATTTTATATTTTGGTTAGTATAAGAATTCAGCGAAATTCTATCACATTTGTTCAATTTACGTCGCTCCTATTTCAGATAGCGTATTGGGCTAAGCGGCATCTTAAAGCGCGTGCAATGGCGAGTAAAATGCACTATTAAACTTCTGGGGTACGGCAAACAGAGACCCGATTAGATCATTTTAAATTACGATTAATATAAGAATTCAGCGTAATTCTATCACATTTGTTCAATTGACGTCGCTCCTATTTCAGATAGCCTACTGGGCTAGGCGGCATCCTAAAGCGCGTGGAATGTCGAGTGAAATGCACTGTTAAACTTCTAGGGTAGTGCGAACAGAGACCCGATTAGATCATTTTATATTACGATTAATATAAGAATTCAGCGTAATTCTATCACATTCGTTCAATTTACGTCGCACCTATTTCAGATAGCGTACTCGGCTACGCGGCATCTTAAAGCGCGTGGAATGGCGAGTAAAATGCACTATTAAACTTCTATGATAGGGCAATCAGTGACCCGATTAGATCATTTTATATTTTGTTTAATATAAGAATTCAGCGAAACTCTATCGCATTTGTTCAATTTACGTCGCTCCCATTTGAGATAGCGTATTGGGCTAAGCGCCATCTCAAAGCGCATGAAGTGGCGAGTAAAATGCACTATCAAACTTCTAGGGTAAGGCAAACAGAGACCCGATTAGATCATTTTATATATTGTTTAATATAAGAATTCAGCGAAATTCTATCACATTTGTTCAATTTACGTCGCTCCTATTTCAGATAGCGTACTGGGCTAAGCGGCATCTCAAAGCGCATGAAATGGCGAGTAAATTGCACTATTAAACTTCTAGGGTAGGGCAAACAGAGACCCGATTAGATCATTTTACGTTACGGTTAATATAAGAATTCAGCGTAATTTTATCACATTTGTTCAATTTACGTCGCTTCTATTTCAGATAGCGTATTGGGCTAAGCAGCATCTCAAAACGCATGAAATGACGGGTAAAATACACTATTAAACTTCTAGTGTAAGGCAAACAGAGACCCGATAAGATCATTTTATATTACGGTTAATATAAGAATTCAGCGTAATTCTATCACATTTGTTCAATTTACGTCGCTCCTCTTTCAGATAGCGTATTGGGCTAGGCGGCATCTCAAAGCGCATGAAATGGTGTGTAAAATGCTCTATCAAACTTCTAGGGTGCGGCGAACGGAGAGCCGATTATATCATTTTACATTATGGTTAATATAAGAATTCAGCGAAATTCAATCACATTTGTTCAATTTACGTCGCTCCTATTTCAGATAGCGTATTGGGCTAAGCGGCATCTCAAAGCGCATGAAATGGTGAGTAAAATGCACTGCCAAACTTCTAAGGTAAAGCAAACAGAGACCAGATTAGATCATTTTATATTACGGTTAACATAAGAATGCAACGTAATTCTATCACATTTGTTCAATTGACGTCGCTCCTATTTCAGATAGCCTACTGGGCTAGGCGGCATCCTAAAGCGCGTGGAATGTCGAGTGAAATGCACTGTTAAACTTCTAGGGTAGTGCGAACAGAGACCCGATTAGATCACTTTACATTACGGTTAATATAAGAATGCAGCGTAATTCTATCATATTTGTTCAATTTACGTCGCTCCCATTTCAAATAGCGTATTGGGCTAAGCGGCATCTCAAAGCGCATGAAATGGTGTGTAAAATGCTCTATCAATCTTCTAGGGTAGGGCTAACGGGGAGCCGATTAGATCATTTTACATTATGTTTAATATAAAAATTCAGCGAAATTCTATCACATTTGTTCAATTTACGTCGCTCCTATTTCAGATAGCGTATTGGGCTAAGCGGCATCTCAAAGCGCATGAAATGGCGAGTGAAATGCACCATTAAACTTCTAGGGTAAAGCAAACAGAGACCCGATTAGATCATTTTATATTACGGTTAATATAAGAATGCAGCGTAATTCTAACACATTTGTTCAATTTACGTCGCTCCTATTTCAGATAACGTATTCGGTTAAGCGGCATCTCAAAGCGCATGAAATGGCGAGTAAAATGCACTATTAAACTTCGAGGGTAAGGCAACCAGAGTACCGATTAGATCATTTTATATTACGGTTAATTTAAGAATTCAGCGAAATTCTATCACATTTGTTCAATTTACGTCGCTCCTATTTCAGATAGCGTATTGGGCTAAGCGGCATCTCAAAGCGCATGAAATGGCGAGTAAAATGCACCATCAAGCTTCTAGGGTAGGGCGAACAGAGAGCCGATTAGATCATTTTACATTATGGTTAATATAAGAATTCAGCGAAATTCTATCGCGTTTGTTCAATTTACGTCGCTCCTATTTCAGATAGCGTACTCGGCCAAGCGGCATCTCAAAGCGCATTCAATGGCGAGTAAAATGCACTATTAAACTTCTAGGGTAGGGTAAACATAGACCCGATTAGATCATTTTATATTATGGTTAATTTAAGAATTCAGCGAAATTCTATCACATTTGTTCAATTGACGTCGCTCCTATTTCAGATAACGTATTCGACTAAGCGGCATCTCAAAGCGCATGAAATGGCGAGTAAAATGCACTATTAAACTTCGAGGGTAAGGCAACCAGAGTAATGATTAGATCATTTTATATTATGGTTAATATAAGAATTCAGCGAAATTCTATCACATTCGTTCAATGTACGTGGCTCCTATTTCAGATAGCGTGCTGGGCTAAGCGGCATCTCAAAGCGCGTGGAATGGCGAGTGAAATGCACTATTAAACTTCTAGGATAGGACGAACAGAGACCCAATTAGATCATTTTATATTACGGTTAATATAAGAATTCAGCGTAATTCTATCACATTTGTTCAATTTACGTCGCTCCTATATCAGATAGCGTATTGGGCTAAGCGGCACCTCAAAGCGCATGAAATGCCGAGTAAAATGCACTATTAAACTTCTAGGGTACGGTAAACAGAGACCCGATTAGATCATTTTATATTATGGTTAATTTAAGAATGCAGCAAAATTCTATCACATTTGTTCAACTTACGTCGCTCCTATTTCAGATAGCGGATTGGGCTAAGCGGCATCTCAAAGCGCATGAAATGGCGAATAAAATGCACTATTAAACTTCTAGGCTAGGGCGAACAGAGACCCGATTATATCATTTTACATTATGGGTAATAAAAGAATTCAGGGAAATCCTATCACATTTGTTCAATTTATGTCGCTCCTATTTCAGATAGCGTATTGGGATAAGCGGCACCCCAAAGAGCATGAAATGGCGAGTAAAATGCACTATTAAACTTCGAGGGTACGGTAAACAGAGACCCGTTTAGATCATTTTATATTATGGTTAATTTAAGAATTCAGCGAAATTCTATCACATTTGTGCAATTTACGTCGCTCCTATTGCAGATAGCCTACTGGGCTAGGCGGCATCTTAAAGAGCGTGGAATGGCGAGTATAACGCTCTGTTAAACTTCTAGGGTAGGGCAAACAGAGACCAGATTTGATCATTTCATATTATGGTTAATTTAAGAATTCAGCGAAATTCTATCACATTTATTCAATTTACGTTGCTCCTATATCAGATAGCATACTGGGCTAGGCGGCATCTTAAAGCGCGTGGAATTGCGAGTAAAATGCACTATTAAACTTCGATGATAGGGCAATCAGAGACCCGGTTAGATCATTTTATATTTTGCTTAATATAAGATTTCCGGGAAATCCTATCACATTTGTTCCATTTACGTCGCTCCTATTTCAGATAGCGTATTGGGCTAAGCGGCATCTCAAAGCGCATGAAATGGCGAATAAAATGCACTATTAAACTTCTAGGGTAAGGCAAAGAGAGACCCGATTAGATCATTTTATATTTTGGTTAATACAAGTATTCAGCGAAATCCTATCACATTTGTTCAATTTACGTCGCTCCTATATCAGATAGCGCAGTGGGCTAGGCGGCATCTTAAAGCGCGTGGAATGGCGAGTAAAATGCATTATTAAACGTCTATGATAGGGCAATCAGAGACCCGATTACATCATTTTATATTACGGTTAATATAAGAATTCAGCGTAATTCTATCACATTTGTTCAATTAACGTCGCTCCTATTTCAGATAGCGTATTGGGCTAAGCGGCACCTCAAAGCGCATGAAATGCCGAGTAAAATGCACTATTAAACTTCTAGGGTACGGTAAACAGAGACCCGATTAGATCATTTTATATTATGGTTAATTTAAGAATGCAGCAAAATTCTATCACATTTGTTCAACTTACGTCGCTCCTATTTCAGATAGCGACTTGGACTAAGCGGTATCTCAAAGCGCATGAAATGTCGAGTGAAATGCACTATTAAACTTCTAGGATAGGACGAACAGAGACCCAATTAGATCATTTTATATTACGGTTAATATAAGAATTCAGCGTAATTCTATCACATTTGTTCAATTTACGTCGCTCCTATATCAGATAGCGTACTGGGCTAGGCGGCATCTTAAACCGCCTGGAATTGCCAGTAAAATGCACTATTAAACTTCTATGATAGGGCAATCAGAGACCCGATTAGATCATTTTATATTTTGCTTAATATAAGATTTCCGGGAGATCCTATCACATTTGTTCCATTTACGTCGCTCCTATTTCAGATAGCGGATTGGGCTAAGCGGCATCTCAAAGCGCATGAAATGGCGAATAAAATGCACTATTAAACTTCTAGGCTAGGGCGAACAGAGACCCGATTATATCATTTTACATTATGGGTAATAAAAGAATTCAGGGAAATCCTATCACATTTGTTCAATTTATGTCGCTCCTATTTCAGATAGCGTATTGGGCTAAGCGGCACCCCAAAGAGCATGAAATGGCGAGTAAAATGCACTATTAAACTTCGAGGGTACGGTAAACAGAGACCCGATTAGATCATTTTATATTATGGTTAATTTAAGAATTCAGCGAAATTCTATCACATTTGTGCAATTTACGTCGCTCCTATTTCAGATAGCCTACTGGGCTAGGCGGCATCTTAAAGAGCGTGGAATGGCGAGTATAACGCACTGTTAAACTTCTAGGGTAGGGCAAACAGAGACCAGATTAGATCATTTTATATTATGGTTAATTTAAGAATTCAGCGAAATTCTATCACATTTATTCAATTTACGTTGCTCCTATATCAGATAGCATACTGGGCTAGGCGGCATCTTAAAGCGCGTGAAATTGCGAGTAAAATGCACTATTAAACTTCGATGATAGGGCAATCAGAGACCCGGTTAGATCATTTTATATTTTGCTTAATATAAGATTTCCGGGAAATCCTATCACATTTGTTCCATTTACGTCGCTCCTATTTCAGATAGCGTATTGGGCTAAGCGGCATCTCAAAGCGCATGAAATGGCGAATAAAATGCACTATTAAACTTCTAGGGTAAGGCAAAGAGAGACCCGATTAGATCATTTTATATTTTGGTTAATACAAGTATTCAGCGAAATCCTATCACATTTGTTCAATTTACGTCGCTCCTATATCAGATAGCGCAGTGGGCTAGGCGGCATCTTAAAGCGCGTGGAATGGCGAGTAAAATGCACTATTAAACGTCTATGATAGGGAAATCAGAGACCTGATTAGATCATTTTATATTTTGGTTAGTATAAGAATTCAGCGAAATTCTATCACATTTGTTCAATTTACGTCGCTCCTATTTCAGATAGCGTATTGGGCTAAGCGGAATCTCACAGCGCATGAAATGACGAATGAAATGCACTATTAATCTTCCCGGGTAGGGCGATCAGAGACCCGATTAGATCATTTTACATTAAGGTTAATATAAGAATTCAGCGAAATTCTATCACATTTCTTCAACTTTCGTCGCTCCTATTTCAGATAGCGTATTGGGCTAAGCGGCATCTCAAAGCGCAAGAAATGGCGAGTAAAATGCACTATTAAACTTCTAGGGTAAGGCAAACAAAGACCCGATTAGATCATTTTATATTACGGTTAATATAAGATTTCAGCGTAAATGTATCGCATTTGTTCAACTTACGTCGCTCCTATTTCAGATAGCGTACTGGGCTAGGCGGCATCTTAAAGCGCGTGGAATGGCCAGTAAAATGCACTATTAAACTTCTATGATAGGGGAATCAGAGACCCGATTAGATCATTTTATATTTTGGTTAATATAAGAATTCAGCGAAATTCTATCACATTTGTTCAACTTTCGTCGCTCCTATTTCAGATAGCGTACTGGGCTAAGCGGCATCTCAAAGCGCATGAAATGGCGAATAAAATGCACTATTAATCTTCCAGGGTAGGGCGATCAGAGACCCGATTAGATCATTTTACATTAAGGTTAATATAAGAATTCAGCGAAATTCTATCACATTTGTTCAACTTTCGTCGCTCCTATTTCAGATAGCGTATTGGGCTAAGCGGCATCTCAAAGCGCAAGAAATGGCGAGTAAAATGCACTATTAAACTTCTAGGGTAAGGCAAACAGAGACCCGATTAGATCATTTTATATTACGGGTAATATAAGAATTCAGCGTAATTCTATCACATTTGTTCAACTTACGTCGCTCCTATTTCAGATAGCCTACTGGGCTAGGCGGCATCCTAAAGCGCGTGGAATGTCGAGTGAAATGCACTGTTAAACTTCTAGGGTAGTGCGAACAGAGACCCGATTAGATCATTTTATATTACGGTTAATATAAGAATTCAGCGTAATTCTATCACATTCGTTCAATTTACGTCGCTCCTACTTCAGATAGCGTATTGGGCTAAGCGGCATCTCAAAGCGCATGAAATGAGGAGTGAAGTGCACTATTAAACTTCTAGGGTAGGGCGAACAGAGACCCGATTAGATCGTTTTACGTTATGGTTAATATAAGAATTCAGCGAAATTCTATCACGTTTGTTCAATTTACGTCGCTCCTATTTCAGATTAAGTATTGGGCTATGCGGCATCTCAAAGCGCATGAAATGGCGAGTAAAATGCACTATCAAACTTCTAAGATAAAGCAAACAGAGACCAGATTAGATCATTTTATATTACGGTTAACATAAGAATTCAGCGTAATTCTATCACATTTGTTCAATTGACGTCGCTCCTATTTCAGATAGCCTACTGGGCTAGGCGGCATCGCATAGCGCATGAAATGGCGAGTAAAATGCACTATTAAACTTCTAGGGTAGGGCAAACAGAGACCCGATTAGATGAATTTATATTATGGTTAATTTAAGAATTCAGCGAAATTCTATCACATTTGTTCAATTTACGTCGCTCCTATTTCAGATAGCGACTTGGACTAAGCGGCATCTCAAAGCGCATGAAATGTCGAGTGAAATGCACTATTAAACTTCTAGAATAGGACGAACAGAGACCCAATTAGATCATTTTATATTACGGTTAATATAAGAATTCAGCGTAATTCTATCACATTTGTTCAATTTACGTCGCTCCTATATCAGATAGCGTACTGGTCTAGGCGGCATCTTAAACCGCCTGGAATTGCTAGTAAAATGCACTATTAAACTTCTATGATAGGGCAATCAGAGACCCGATTAGATCATTTTATATTTTGCTTAATATAAGATTTCCGGGAGATCCTATCATATTTGTTCCATTTACGTCGCTCCTATTTCAGATAGCGGATTGGGCTAAGCGGTATCTCAAAGCGCATGAAATGGCGAATAAAATGCACTATTAAACTTCTAGGCTAGGGCGAACAGAGACCCGATTATATCATTTTACATTATGGTTAATAAAAGAATTCAGGGAAATCCTATCACATTTGTTCAATTTATGTCGCTCCTATTTCAGATAGCGTATTGGGCTAAGCGGCACCGCAAAGAGCATGAAATGGCGAGTAAAATGCACTATTAAACATCGAGGGTACGGTAAACAGAGACCCGATTAGATCATTTTATATTATGGTTAATTTAAGAATTCAGCGAAATTCTATCACATTTGTTCAATTTACGTCGCTCCTATTTCAGATAGCCTACTGGGCTAGGCGGCATCTTAAAGCGCATGAAATGAGGAGTGAAGTGCACTATTAAACTTCTAGGGTATGGCGAACAGAGACCCGATTAGATCGTTTTACGTTATGGTTAATATAAGAATTCAGCGAAATTCTATCACATTTGTTCAATTTACGTCGCTCCTATTTCAGATTAAGTATTGGGCTATGCGGCATCTCAAAGCGCATGAAATGACGAGTAAAATGCACTATCAAACTTCTAAGGTAAAGCAAACAGAGACCAGATTAGATCATTTTATATTACGGTTAACATAAGAATTCAGCGTAATTCTATCACATTTGTTCAATTGACGTCGCTCCTATTTCAGATAGCCTACTGGGCTAGGCGGCATCGCATAGCGCATGAAATGGCGAGTAAAATGCACTATTAAACTTCTAGGGTAGGGCAAACAGAGACCCGATTAGATGAATTTATATTATGGTTAATTTAAGAATTCAGCGAAATTCTATCACATTTGTTCAATTTACGTCGCTCCTATTTCAGATAGCGTATTGGGCTAAGCGGCATCTCAAAGCGCATAAAAATGGCGAGTAAAATGCACTATTAAACTTCTAGGGTAAGGCAAACAGAGACCAAATTAGATCATTTTATATTACGATTAATATAATGAATTCAGCGTAATTCTATCACATTTGTTCAATTGACGTCGCTCCTATTTCAGATAGCCTACTGGGCTAGGCGGCATCCTAAAGCGCGTGGAATGTCGAGTGAAATGCACTGTTAAAACTTCTAGGGTAGCGCGAACAGAGACCCGATTAGATCATTTTATATTACGGTTAATATAAGAATTCAGCGTAATTCTATCACATTCGTTCAATTTACGTCGCTCCTATTTCAGATAGCGTACTCGGCTACGCGGCATCTTAAAGCGCGTGGAATGGCGAGTAAAATGCACTATTAAACTTCTATGATAGGGCAATCAGTGACCCGATTAGATCATTTTTATATTTTCTTTAATATAAGAATTCAGCGAAACTCTATCGCATTTGTTCAATTTACGTCGCTCCCATTTGAGATAGCGTATTGGGCTAAGCGCCATCTCAAAGCGCATGAAATGGCGAGTAAAATGCACTATCAAACTTCTAGGGTAATGCAAACAGAGACCCGATTAGATCATTTTATAATACGGTTAATATAAGAATGCAGCGTAATTCTATCACATTTGTTCATTTTACGTCGCTCCTATTTCAGATAGCGTATTGGGTTAAGCGGCATCTCAAAGCGCATGAACTGGCGAGTAAAAATGCACTATTAAACTTCTAGGGTAAGGCAAACAGAGACCAGATTAGATCATTTTATATTACGGTTAACATAAGAATTCAGTGTAATTCTATCACATTTGTTCAATTTACGTCGCTCCTATTTCAGATAGCGTTTTGGGCTAAGCGGCATCTGAAAGCGCATGAAATGGCGAGTAAATTGCACTATTAAACATCTAGGGTAGGGCAAACAGAGACCCGATTAGGTCATTTTATATATTGTTTAATATAAGAATTCAGCGAAATTCTATCACATTTGTTCAATTTACGCCGCTCCTATTTCGGATAGCGTATTGGGCTAAGCGGCATCTCAAAGCGCATGAAATGGCGAGTAAATTGCACCATTAAACTTCTAGGGTAGGGCAAACAGAGACCCGATTAGATCATTTTACGTTACTGTTAATATAAGAATTCAGCGTAATTTTATCACATTTGTTCAATTTTACGTCGCTCCTATTTCAGATAGCGTATTGGGCTAAGCGGCATCTCAAAACGCATGAAATGGCGAGTAAAATGCACTATTAAACTGCTAGTGTAAGGCAAACAGAGACCCGATAAGATCATTTTATATTACGGGTTAATATAAGAATTCAGCGTAATCCTATCACATTTGTTCAATTTACGTCGCTCCTCTTTCAGATAGCGTATTGTGCTAAGCGGTATCTCAAAGCGCATGAAATGGTGTGAAAAATGCTCTATCAAACTTCTAGGGTGGGGCGAACGGAGAGCCGATTATATCATTTTACATTATGGTTAATA
The DNA here is from genome assembly GCA_916610135.2 of Macropis europaea. Classification (NCBI taxonomy): domain Eukaryota; kingdom Metazoa; phylum Arthropoda; class Insecta; order Hymenoptera; family Melittidae; genus Macropis; species Macropis europaea. The sequence goes on from CAKAJE020001942.1 coordinate 66,374, forward strand.
TAAGAATTCAGCGAAATTCTATCACATTTGTTCAATTTACGTCGCTCCTATTTCAGATAGCGTATTGGGCTAAGCGGCATCTCAAAGCGCATGAAATGGTGAGTAAAATGCACTGCCAAACTTCTAGGGGTAGGGCGAACAGAGACCCGATTAGATCATTTTACATTATGGTTAATATAAGAATTCAGCGAAATTCTATCACATTTGTTCAATTGACGTCGCTCCTATTTCAGATAGCCTACTGGGCTAGGCGGCATCGCATAGCGCATGAAATGGCGAGTAAAATGCACTATTAAACTTCTAGGGTAGGGCAAACAGAGACCCGATTAGATCATTTTATATTATGGTTAATTTAAGAATTCAGCGAAATTCTATCACATTTGTTCAATTGACGTCGCTCCTATTTCAGATAGCCTACTGGGCTAGGCGGCATCCTAAAGCGCGTGGAATGTCGAGTGAAATGCACTGTTAAACTTCTAGGGTAGCGCGAACAGAGACCCGATTAGATCATTTTATATTACGGTTAATATAAGAATTCAGCGTAATTCTATCACATTCGTTCAATTTACGTCGCTCCTATTTCAGATAGCGTACTCGGCTACGCGGCATCTTAAAGCGCGTGGAATGGCGAGTAAAATGCACTATTAAACTTCTATGATAGGGCAATCAGTGACCCGATTAGATCATTTTATATTTAGTTTAATATAAGAATTCAGCGAAACTCTATCGCATTTGTTCAATTTACGTCGCTCCCATTTGAGATAGCGTATTGGGCTAAGCGCCATCTCAAAGCGCATGAAATGGCGAGTAAAATGCACTATCAAACTTCTAGGGTAATGCAAACAGAGACCCGATTAGATCATTTTATAATACGGTTAATATAAGAATGCAGCGTAATTCTATCACATTTGTTCAATTTACGTCGCTCCTATTTCAGATAGCGTATTGGGTTAAGCGGCATCTCAAAGCGCATGAACTGGCGAGTAAAATGCACTATTAAACTTCTAGGGTAAGGCAAACAGAGACCAGATTAGATCATTTTATATTACGGTTAATATAAGAATTCAGCGTAATTCTATCACATTTGTTCAATTTACGTCGCTCCTATTTCAGATAGCGTTTTGGGCTAAGCGGCATCTGAAAGCGCATGAAATGGCGAGTAAATTGCACTATTAAACATCAAGGGTAGGGCAAACAGAGACCCGATTAGATCATTTTATATATTGTTTAATATAAGAATTCAGCGAAATTCTATCACATTTGTTCAATTTACGCCGCTCCTATTTCGGATAGCGTATTGGGCTAAGCGGCATCTCAAAGCGCATGAAATGGCGAGTAAATTGCACCATTAAACTTCTAGGGTAGGGCAAACAGAGACCCGATTAGATCATTTTACGTTACTGTTAATATAAGAATTCAGCGTAATTTTATCACATTTGTTCAATTTACGTCGCTCCTATTTCAGATAGCGTATTGGGCTAAGCAGCATCTCAAAACGCATGAAATGACGAGTAAAATGCACTATTAAACTTCTAGTGTAAGGCAAACAGAGACCCGATAAGATCATTTTATATTACGGTTAATATAAGAATTCAGCGTAATTCTATCACATTTGTTCAATTTACGTCGCTCCTCTTTCAGATAGCGTATTGGGCTAAGCGGTATCTCAAAGCGCATGAAATGGTGTGAAAAATGCTCTATCAAACTTCTAGGGTGGGGCGAACGGAGAGCCGATTATATCATTTTACATTATGGTTAATATAAGAATTCAGCGAAATTCTATCACATTTGTTCAATTTACGTCGCTCCTATTTCAGATAGCGTATTGGGCTAAGCGGCATCTCAAAGCGCATGAAATGGTGAGTAAAATGCACTGCCAAACTTCTAGGGTAGGGCGAACAGAGACCCGATTAGATCATTTTACATTATGGTTAATATAAGAATTCAGCGAAATTCTATCACATTTGTTCAATTTACGTCGCTCCTATTTCAGATAGCGTATTGGGCTAAGCGGCATCTCACAGCGCATGAAATGACGAGTAAAATGCAATATTAAACTTCTAGGGTAGGGCGAACGGAGACCCGATTTGATCATTTTACATTATGGTTAATATAAGAATTCAGCGAAATTCTATCACATTTGTTCAATTTACGTCGATCCTATTTCAGATAGCGTATTGGGCAAAGCGGCATCGCATAGCGCATGAAATGGCGAGTAAAATGCACTATTAAACTTCTAGGGTAGGGCAAACAGAGACCCGATTAGATGAATTTATATTATGGTTAATTTAAGAATTCAGCGAAATTCTATCACATTTGTTGAATTTACGTCGCTCCTATTTCAGATAGCGTATTGGGCTAAGCGGCATCTCAAAGCGCATGAAATGAGGAGTGAAGTGCACTATTAAACTTCTAGGGTAGGGCGAACAGAGACCCGATTAGATCGTTTTACGTTATGGTTAATATAAGAATTCAGCGAAATTCTATCACATTTGTTCAATTTACGTCGCTCCTATTTCAGATAAAGTATTGGGCTATGCGGCATCTCAAACCGCATGAAATGGCGAGTAAAATGCACTATCAAACTTCTAAGGTAAAGCAAACAGAGACCAGATTAGATCATTTTATATTACGGTTAACATAAGAATTCAGCGTAAATCTATCACATTTGTTCAATTGACGTCGCTCCTATTTCAGATAGCCTACTGGGCTAGGCGGCATCCTAAAGCGCGTGGAATGTCGAGTGAAATGCACTGTTAAACTTCTAGGGTGGGGCGAACAGAGACCCGATTATATCATTTTACATTACGGTTAATATAAGAATTCAGCGTAATTTTATCACATTTGTTCAATTTACGTCGCTCCTATTTCAGATAGCGTATTGGGCTAAGCGGCATCTTAAAGCGCGTGCAATGGCGAGTAAAATGCACTATTAAACTTCTATGATAGGGCAGTCAGTGACCCGATTAGATCATTTTATATTTTGTTTAATATAAGAATTCAGCGAAACTCTATCGCATTTGTTCAATTTACGTCGCTCCCATTTGAGATAGCGTATTGGGCTAAGCGCCATCTCAAAGCGCATGAAGTGGCGAGTAAAATGCACTATCAAACTTCTAGGGTAAGGCAAACAGAGACCCGATTAGATCATTTTATATTACGGTTAATATAAGAATTCAGCGCAATTCTACCACATTTGTTCAATTTACGTCGCTCCTATTTCAGATAGCGTATTGGGCTGAGCGGCATCTCAAAGCGCATGAAATGTCGAGTAAAATGCACTACTAAACTTCTAGGGTAAGGCAAACAGAGACCCGATTAGATCATTTTATATTACGGTTAATATAAGAATTCAGCGAAATTCTACCACATTTGTTCAATTTACGTCGCTCCTATTTCAGATAGCGTATTGGGCTAAGCGGCATCTCAAAGCGCATGAAATGGCGTGTAAAATGCACTATTATACCTCTAGGGTAAGGCAAACAGAGACCCGATTAGATCATATTATATTACGGTTAATATAAGAATTGAGTATAATTCTATCACATTCGTTCAATTTACGTCGCACCTATTTCAGATAGCGTACTGGGCTAGGCGGCATCTTAAAGCGCGTGGAATGGCGAGTAAAACGCACTATTAAACTTCTAGGGTAGGGCGAACAGAGACCCGATTAAATCATTTTACATTATGGTTAATATAAGAATTCAGCGAAATTCTATCACATTTGTTCAATTTACGTCACTCCTATTTCTGATAGCGTATTGGGCTAAGCGGCATCTCAAAGCGCATGAAATGGCGAGTAAAATGCACTATTAAACTTCTAGGGTAGGGCAAACAGGGACCCCATTTGATCATTTTACACTATGGTTAATATAAGAATTCAGCGAAATTCTATCACATTTGTTCAATTTACGTCGCTCCTATTTCAGATAGCGTACTGGGCTAAGCGGCATCTCAAAGCGCATGAAATGGCGAGTAAATTGCACTATTAAACTTCTAGGGTAGGGCAAACAGAGACCCGATTAGATCATTTTACGTTACGGTTAATATAAGAGTTCAGCGTAATTTTATCACATTTGTTCAATTTACGTCGCTTCTATTTCAGATAGCGTATTGGGCTAAGCAGCATCTCAAAACGCATGAAATGACGGGTAAAATGCACTATTAAACTTCTAGTGTAAGGCAAACAGAGACCCGATAAGATCATTTTATATTACGGTTAATATAAGAATTCAGCGTAATTCTATCACATTTGTTCAATTTACGTCGCTCCTCTTTCAGATAGCGTATTGGGCTAGGCGGCATCTCAAAGCGCATGAAATGGTGTGTAAAATGCTCTATCAAACTTCTAGGGTGCGGCGAACGGAGAGCCGATTATATCATTGTACATTATGGTTAATATAAGAATTCAGCGAAATTCAATCACATTTGTTCAATTTACGTCGCTCCTATTTCAGATAGAGTATTGGGCTAAGCGGCATCTCAAAGCGCATGAAATGGTGAGTAAAATGCACTGCCAAACTTCTAAGGTAAAGCAAACAGAGACCAGATTAGATCATTTTATATTACGGTTAACATAAGAATGCAACGTAATTCTATCACATTTGTTCAATTGACGTCGCTCCTATTTCAGATAGCCTACTGGGCTAGGCGGCATCCTAAAGCGCGTGGAATGTCGAGTGAAATGCACTGTTAAACTTCTAGGGTAGTGCGAACAGAGACCCGATTAGATCACTTTACATTACGGTTAATATAAGAATGCAGCGTAATTCTATCATATTTGTTCAATTTACGTCGCTCCCATTTCAGATAGCGTATTGGGCTAAGCGGCATCTCAAAGCGCATGAAATGGTGTGTAAAATGCTCTATCAATCTTCTAGGGTAGGGCGAACGGGGAGCCGATTAGATCATTTTACATTATGGTTAATATAAAAATTCAGCGAAATTCTATCACATTTGTTCAATTTACGTCGCTCCTATTTCAGATAGCGTATTGGGCTAAGCGGCATCTCAAAGCGCATGAAATGGCGAGTGAAATGCACCATTAAACTTCTAGGGTAAAGCAAACAGAGACCCGATTAGATCATTTTATATTACGGTTAATATAAGAATGCAGCGTAATTCTAACACATTTGTTCAATTTACGTCGCTCCTATTTCAGATAACGTATTCGGTTAAGCGGCATCTCAAAGCGCATGAAATGGCGAGTAAAATGCACTATTAAACTTCGAGGGTAAGGCAACCAGAGTACCGATTAGATCATTTTATATTACGGTTAATTTAAGAATTCAGCGAAATTCTATCACATTTGTTCAATTTACGTCGCTCCTATTTCAGATAGCGTATTGGGCTAAGCGGCATCTCAAAGCGCATGAAATGGCGAGTAAAATGCACCATCAAACTTATAGGGTAGGGCGAACAGCGAGCCGATTAGATCATTTTACATTATGGTTAATATAAGAATTCAGCGAAATTCTATCGCGTTTGTTCAATTTACGTCGCTCCTATTTCAGATAGCGTACTCGGCCAAGCGGCATCTCAAAGCGCATGCAATGGCGAGTAAAATGCACTATTAAACTTCTAGGGTAGGGCAAACATAGACCCGATTAGATCATTTTATATTATGGTTAATTTAAGAATTCAGCGAAATTCTATCACATTTGTTCAATTGACGTCGCTCCTATTTCAGATAACGTATTCGACTAAGCGGCATCTCAAAGCGCATGAAATGGCGAGTAAAATGCACTATTAAACTTCGAGGGTAAGGCAACCAGAGTAATGATTAGATCATTTTATATTATGGTTAATATAAGAATTCAGCGAAATTCTATCACATTCGTTCAATTTACGTGGCTCCTATTTCAGATAGCGTTTTGATCTAAGCGGCATCTGAAAGCGCATGAAATGGCGAGTAAATTGCACTATTAAACATCTAGGCTAGGGCAAACAGAGACCCGATTACATCATTTTATATATTGTTTAATATAAGAATTCAGCGAAATTCTATCACATTTGTTCAATTTACGCCGCTCCTATTTCAGATAGCGTATTGGGCTAAGCGGCATCTCAAAGCGCATGAAATGGCGAGTAAATTGCACTATTAAACTTCTAGGGTAGGGCAAACAGAGACCCGATTAGATCATTTTACGTTACGGTTAATATAAGAATTCAGCGTAATTTTATCACATTTGTTCAATTTACGTCGCTCCTATTTCAGATAGCGTGTTGGGCTAAGCAGCATCTGAAAACGCATGAAATGACGAGTAAAATGCACTATTAAACTTCTAGGGTACGGCAAACAGAGACCCGATTAGATCATTTTAGATTACGGTTAACATAAGAATTCAGCGTAATTCTATCACATTTGTTCAATTTACGTCGCTCCTCTTTCAGATAGCGTATTGGGCTAAGCGGCATCTCAAAGCGCATGAAATGGTGAGTAAATTGCACTATTAAACATCTAGGGTAGGGCAAACAGAGACCCGATTAGATCATTTTATATATTGTTTAATGTAAGAATTCAGCGAAATTCTATCACATTTGTTCAATTTACGTCGCTCCTATTTCAGATAGCGTATTGGGCTAAGCGGCATCTCAAAGCGCATGAAATGGTGAGTAAAATGCACTGCCAAACTTCTAGGGTAGGGCGAACAGAGACCCGATTAGATCATTTTACATTATGGTTAATATAAGAATTCAGCGAAATTCTATCACATTTGTTCAATTTACGTCGCTCCTATTTCAGGTAGCATATTGGGCTAAGCGGCATCTCACAGCGCATGAAATGTCGAGTAAAATGCAATATTAAACTTCTAGGGCAGGGCGAACGGAGACCCGATTAGATCATTTTACATTATGGTTAATATAAGAATTCAGCGAAGTTCTATCACATTTGTTCAATTTACGTGGATCCTATTTCAGATAGCGTATTGGGCAAAGCGGCATCTCATAGCGCATGAAATGGCGAGTAAAATGCACTGTTAAACTTCTAGGGTAGGGCAAACAGAGACCCGATTAGATGATTTTATATTATGGTTAATTAAAGAATTCAGCGAAATTCTATCACATTTCTTCAATTTACGTCGCTCCTATTTCAGATAGCGTATTGGGCTAAGCGGCATCTCATAGCGCATGAAATGGTGAGTAAAATGCACTGCCAAACTTCTAGGGTAGGGCGAACAGAGACCCGATTAGATCATTTTACATTATGGTTAATATAAGAATTCAGCGACATTCTATCACATTTGTTCAATTTAAGTCGCTCCTATTTCAGTTAGCGTATTGGGCTAAGCGGCACCTCAAAGCGCATGAAATGGCGAGTAAAATGCACTATCGAACTTCTAGGGTACGGCAAACAGAGACCCGATGGGATCATTTTATATTACGGTTAATATAAGAATGCAGCGTAATTCTATCACATTTGTTCAATTTACGCCGCTACTATTTCAGATAGCGTATTGGGATAAGCGGCATCTCAAAGCGCATGAAATGGCGAGTAAATTGCACTATTAAACTTCTAGGGTACGGCAAACAGAGACCCGATTAGATCATTTTATATTACGGTTAATTTAAGAATTTAGCGAAATTCTATCACATTTGATCAATTTACGTCGCTCCTATTTCAGATAGCGTATTGGGCTAAGCGGCATCTCAAATAGCATGAAATGGCGAGTAAAATGCACTATTAAACTTCTAGGGTAAGGCAAACAGAGACCTGATTAGATCATTTTATATTACGGTTAACATAAGAATTCAGCGTAATTCTATCACATTTGTTCAATTTACGTCGCTCCTATTTCAGATAGCGTATTGGGCTAAGCGGCATCTCAAAGCGCATGAAATGGCGAGTAAATTGCACTATTAAACTTCTAGGGTAGGGCAAACAGAGACCCGATTAGATCATTTTACGTTACGGTTAATATAAGAATTCAGCGTAATTTTATCACATTTGTTCAATTTACGTCGCTCCTATTTCAGATAGCGTATTGGGCTAAGCAGCATCTCAAAACGCATGAAATGGCGAGTAAAATGCACTATTAAACTTCTAGTGTAAGGCAAACAGAGACCCGATAAGATCATTTTATATTACGGTTAATATAAGAATTCAGCGTAATTCTATCACATTTGTTCAATTTACGTCGCTCCTCTTTCAGATAGCGTATTGGGCTAGGCGGCATCTCAAAGCGCATGCAATGGTGTGTAAAATGCTCTATCAAACTTCTAGGGTGCGGCGAACGGAGAGCCGATTATATCATTTTACATTATGGTTAATATAAGAATTCAGCGAAATTCTATCACATTTGTTCAATTTACGTCGCTCCTATTTCAGATAGCGTATTGGGCTAAGCGGCATCTCAAAGCGCATGAAATGGTGAGTAAAATGCACTGCCAAACTTCTAAGGTAAAGCAAACAGAGACCAGATTAGATCATTTTATATTACGGTTAACATAAGAATGCAACGTAATTCTATCACATTTGTTCAATTGACGTCGCTCCTATTTCAGATAGCCTACTGGGCTAGGCGGCATCCTAAAGCGCGTGGAATGTCGAGTGAAATGCACTGTTAAACTTCTAGGGTAGTGCGAACAGAGACCCGATTAGATCACTTTACATTACGGTTAATATAAGAATGCAGCGTAATTCTATCATATTTGTTCAATTTACGTCGCTCCCATTTCAGATAGCGTATTGGGCTAAGCGGCATCTCAAAGCGCATGAAATGGTGTGAAAATGCTCTATCAATCTTCTAGGGTAGGGCGAACGGGGAGCCGATTAGATCATTTTACATTATGGTTAATATAAAAATTCAGCGAAATTCTATCACATTTGTTCAATTTACGTCGCTCCTATTTCAGATAGCGTATTGGGCTACGCGGCATCTTAAAGCGCGTAGAATGACGAGTAAAATGCACTATTAACCTTCTATGATAGGGCAATCAAAGACCCGATTATATCATTCTATATTATGCTTAATATAAGAATTCTGCGTAATTCTATCACATTTGTTCAATTTATGTCGCTCCTATTTCAGATAGCGTATTGGGCTCGGCGGCACCTTAAAGCGCATGAAATGACGAGTAAAATGCACTATTAAACTTCTATGATAGGGCAATCAGAGACCCGAAGAGATCGTATTATATTATGGTTAATATAAGAATTCTGAGTAATTCTATCACGTTTGTTCAATTTACGTAGCTCCAATTTCAGATAGCGTATTGGGCTAGATGGCATCTTAAAGCGCATCAAATGTCTAGTAAAATGCACTACTAAACTTCTCGGATAGGGCAATCAGAGTCCCGATTAGGTCATCTTATATTATGGTTAATATAAGAATTCAGCGAAATTTTATCACATTTGTTCAATTTACGTCGCCCCTATTTCAGATAGCGTATTGGGCAAGGTGGCATCTTAAAGCGCATGACGTGTCGAGTGAAATGGACTGTTAAACTTCTAGGGTAGGGCAAACAGAGACCCGATTAGATCATTTCATATTATGGTTAATTTAAGATTTCAGCGAAATTCTATCACGTTTGTTCAATTTACGTAGCTCTAATTTCAGATAGCGCATTGTACTAGGCGGCATCTTAAAGCGCATGAAATGTCGAGTAAAATGCACTACCAAACTTCTCGGATAGGGCTAACAGAGACCCGATTAGGTTATCTTATATTATGGTTAATATAAGGATTCAGCGAAATTTTATCACATTTGTTCAATTTACGTAGCTCCAATTTCAGATAGCGTATTGGACTAGGCGGCATCGTAAAGCGCATGAAACGTCGAGTAAAATGCACTATTAAACTTCTAGGGTAGGGCAAACAGAGCCCCGATATGATCATTTTATATTATGGTTAATTTAAGAATTCAGCGAAATTCTTTCACATTTATTCAATTCACGTCGCTCCTATTTCAGATAGCGTATTGGGCTAAGTGGCACCTTAAAGCGCATGAAATGAAGAGTAAAATGCACTATTAAACTTCTATGATAGGGCAATCAGAGACCCGAATAGATCGTATTATATTATGGTTAATATAACAATTCTGCGTAATTCTACTACGTTTGTTCAATTAACGTAGCTCCAATTTCAGATAGCGTATTGGCCTAGGCGGCATCTTAAAGCGACTGAAATGTCGAGTAAAATGCACTACCAAACTTCTCGGATAGGGCTAACAGAGACCCGATTAGGTCATCTTATATTATGGTTAATATAAGGATTCAACGTAATTTTATCACATTTGTTCAATTTACGTATCTCCAATTTGAGATAGCGGATTGGGCTAGACGGCACCTTAAGGCGCATGAAATGATGAGTGAAATTCACTATTAAAATTCTATGATAGGGCAATCAGAGACCCGAATAGATCATTTTAAATTGTGGTAAATATAAGAATTCTGCGTAATTCTATCACATTTGTTCAATTTACGACGCTCCTATTTCAGATAGCGTATTGGGCGAGGCGGCACCTTAAAGCGCATGAAATGACGAGTAAACTGCACTATTAAACTTCTAAGATAGGGCAATCGGAGACCCGATTTGATCATTTTATATTATGGTTAATATAAGAATTCAGCGAAATTCTATCACATTTGTTCAATTTACGTCGCTCCTATTTCAGATAGCGTATTGGGCTACGCGGCATCTTAAAGCGCATGAAATGTCGAGTAAAATGCACTACTAACCTTCTAGGATAGGGCAATCAGAGACCCGATTCGGTCATCTTATATTATGATTAATATAAGAATTCAGCGTAATTCTATCACATTTGTTCAATTTATGTCGCTCCTATTTCAGATAGTATATTGGGCTTCGCGGCATCTTAAAGCACGTGGAATGACGAGTAAAATGCACTCCTAACCTTCTATGATAGGGCAATCAGAGACCCGATTAGATCATTTTATATTATGGTTAATATAATAATTCTGCGTAATTCTATCCCATTTGTTCAATTTACGTCGCTCCTATTTCAGATAGCGTATTGGGCTAGGCGGTAGATTAAAGCGCATGAAATGGCGATTAAACTGTACTATTAAACTTCTATGATAGGGCAATCAGAGACCGGAATAGATCGTATTATATTACGGTTAATATAAGAATTCTGCGGAATTCTATCACGTTTGTTCAATTTACGTAGCTCCAATTTCAGATAGCGTATTGGGCTAGGCGGCATCTAAAAGCGACTGAAATGTCGAGTAAAATGCACTACTAAACTTCTCGGATAGGGCAATCAGAGACCTGATTAGGTCATCTTATATTATGGTTAATATAAGAATTAAGCGAAATTCTATCACATTTGTTCAATTTATGTCGCTCCTATTGCAGATAGTGTGTTAGGCTAGGCGGCACATTAAAGCGCATGAAATGGCGATTAATATGATCTATTAAACTTCTATGATAGGGCAATCAGAGACCCGAATAGATCATATTATATTATGGTTAATATAAGAATTCTGCGGAATTCTATCACGTTTGATCAATTTACGTAGCTCCAATTTCAGATAGCGTATTGGGCTTGGCGGCACCTTAAAGCGCATGAAATGTCGAGTAAAATGCACTATTAAAAATCCATGATAGGGCAATTGGAGACCCGATTAGACCATTTTATATTATGGTTAATAGAAGAATTCAGCGTAATTGAGCGACATTTATTCAATTTACGTAGTTCCAATTTCAGATAGCATATTGGGCTAAACGGTACCTTAAAGCGAATGAAATGGCGTGTAAAATGCTCTGTTAAACTTCTATGATAGGGCAATCAGAGACCCGATTAGATCACTTTATATTATGGTTAATATAAGAACTATGCGTAAATCCATCACATTTGCTCAATTTACGTATCTCCAATTTGATATAGCGGATTGGGCGACACGGCACATTAAAGCGCATGAAGTGACGAGTACAATGCACTACTAAACTTCTCGGATAGGGCAAGCAGAGACCCAATTAGGTCGTTTTATATTATGGTTAATATAAGAATTCTGCGTAATTCTATCACATTTGTTCAATTTATGTCGCTCCTATTTCAGATAGCGTATTTTGCTAGGCGGCATCATAAAGCGGGTGGAATGCCGAGTAAAATGCACTATTAATCTTCTATGATAGGGCAATCAGGGACCCGATTAGATCATTTTATATTATGGTTAATATAAGAATTCTGCGAAATTCTATCACATCTGTTCGATTTACGTCGCCCCTATTTCAGATAGCGTATTGGGCTAAGCGGCACCTTAAAGCGCATGAAATGCCGAGCAAAATGCACTATTAAACTTCTATGATAGGGCAATCAGAGACCCGATTAGATCATCTTATATTATGGTTAATTTAAGAATTCGTCGTAACTCCATCACATTCGGTCAATTCACGTAGATCCCATTTCAGATAGTGGATTGGGCTAGGCGGCACCTTAAGGCGCATGATATGACGAGAAAACTGCACTATTAAGCTTCCATGATAGGGCAATCGCAGACCCGATTTGACCATTTTATATTATGTTTAACAGAAGAATTCATCGTAATTGAACCACATTTATTCAATTTACGTCGCTCCTATTTCAGATAGCGTATTGGGCTAAGCAGAATCTTAAAGCGCATGAAATGACGAGTAAAATGCACTATTAAACTTCAATGATAGGGCAATCGGAGACCTGATTAGATCACTTTATGTTATGGATAATATAAGAATTAAGCGAAATTCTATCACATTTGTTCAATTTACGTCGCTCCTATTTCAGATAGCGTATTGGGCTAAGCAGAATCTTAAAGGGCATGAAATGCTGATTGAAATGCACTACTAAACTTCTATGATAGTGTAATCAGAGACCGCATTAGATCATTTTATATTATGGTTAATATAAGAATTCTGCATAATTCCATCACATTTGTTCAATTCATGTCGCTCCTATTTCAGATAGCGTATTGGGCTAGGCGGTAGATTAAAGCGCATGAAATGGCGATTAAACTGTACTATTAAACTTCTATGATAGGGCAATCAGAGACCCGAATAGATCGTATTATATTATGGTTAATATAAGAATTCTGCGGAATTCTATCACGTTTGTTCAATTTACGTAGCTCCAATTTCAGATAGCGTATTGGGCTAGGCGGCATCTAAAAGCGACTGAAATGTCGAGTAAAATGCACTACTAAACTTCTCGGATAGGGCAATCAGAGACCTGATTAGGTCATCTTATATTATGGTTAATATAAGAATTAAGCGAAATTCTATCACATTTGTTCAATTTATGTCGCTCCTATTGCAGATAGTGTGTTGGGCTAGGCGGCACATTAAAGCGCATGAAATGGCGATTAAAATGAACTATTAAACTTCTATGATAGGGCAATCAGAGACCCGAATAGATCATATTATATTATGGTTAATATAAGAATTCTGCGGAATTCTATCACGTTTGATCAATTTACGTAGCTCCAATTTCAGATAGCGTATTGGGCTTGGCGGCACCTTAAAGCGCATGAAATGTCGTGTAAAATGCACTATTAAACATCCATGATAGGGCAATCGGAGACCCGATTAGACCATTTTATATTATGGTTAATAGAAGAATTCAGCGTAATTGAGCGACATTTATTCAATTTACGTAGTTCCAATTTCAGATAGCATATTGGGCTAAACGGCACCTTAAAGCGAATGAAATGGCGAGTAAAATGCTCTGTTAAACTTCTATGATAGGGCAATCAGAGACCCGATTAGATCACTTTATATTATGGTTAATATAAGAACTATGCGTAAATCCATCACATTTGCTCAATTTACGTATCTCCAATTTGATATAGCGGATTGGGCGACACGGCACATTAAAGCGCATGAAATGTCGAGTAAAATGCACTACTAAACTTCTCGGATAGGGCAAGCAGAGACCCAATTAGGTCGTTTTATATTATGGTTAATATAAGAATTCTGCGTAATTCTATCACATTTGTTCAATTTATGTCGCTCCTATTTCAGATAGCGTATTTTGCTAGGCGGCATCATAAAGCGGGTGGAAAGCCGAGTAAAATGCACTACTAATCTTCTATGATAGGGCAATCAGGAACCCGATTAGATCATTTTATATTATGGTTAATATAAGAATTCTGCGAAATTCTATCACATCTGTTCGATTTACGTCGCCCCTATTTCAGATAGCGTATTGGGCTAAGCGGCACCTTAAAGCGCATGAAATGGCGAGTGAAATGCACTATTAAACTTCTAGGGTAGGGCAAACAGAGACCCGATTAGATCATTTTATATTATGGTTAATTTAAGAATTCAGCGAAATTCTATCACATTTGTTCAATTTACGTCGCTCCTATTTCAGATAGCGTATTGGGCTAAGCGGCATCTCAAAGCGCATGAAATGACGAGTGAAATGCACTATTAAACTTCTAGGGTAGGGCAAACAGAGACCCGATTAGATCATTTTATATTATGGTTAATTTAACAATTCGGCGAAATTCTATCACATTTGTTCAATTTACGTCGCTCCTATTTCAGATAGCGCATTGGGATAGGCGGCACCTTAAAGCGCGTGGAATGGCGAGTAAAATGCACGATTAAACTTCTATGATAAGGCAATCAGAGACCCGATTAGATCATTTTACATTAAGGTTAATATAAGAGTTCAGCGAAATTCGATCACATTTGCTCAATTTACGTCGCTGATATTTCAGATAGCGTATTGGGCTAAGCGGGATCTCAAGGCGCAAGAAATGGCGAGTTAAATGCACTATTAAACTTCTAGGGTAGGGCAAACAGAGACCCGATTAGATCATTTTATATTATGGTTAATTTAAGAATTCAGCGAAATTCTATCACATTTGTTCAATTTACGTCGCTCCTATTTCAGATAGCGTATTGGGCTAAGCGGCATCTCAAAGCCCATGAAATGGCGAGTACAATGCACTATTAAACTTCTAGGGTAGGGCAAACAGAGACCCGATTAGAACATTTTATATTACGGTTAATTTAAGAATTCAGCAAAATTCTATCACATTTGTTCAATTTACGTCGCTCCTATTTTAGATTGCGTACTGGGCGAGGCGGCATCTTAAAGCGCGCGGAATGGCGAGTAAAATGCACTATTAAACTTCTATGATAGGGCAATCAGAGACCCGATTACATCATTTTATATTTTGGTTAATATAAGAATTCAGGGAAATTCTATCACATTTGTTCAATTTACGTCGCTCATATTTGAGATAGCGTATTCGACTAAGCGGCATCTCAAAGCGCAAGAAATGGCGAGTAAAATGCACTATTAAACTTCTAGAGTAGGGCAAAGAGAGACCCGATTAGATCATTTTATATTATGGTTAATTTAAGAATTCAGCAAAATTCTATCACATTTGTTCAATTTACGTCGCTCCTATTTCAGATAGCGTACTGGGCTACGCGGCATCTTAAGGAGCGTGGAATGGCGAGTAAAATGCACTATTAAACTTCTATGATTGGGCAATCAGAGACCCGATTAGATCATTTTATATTATGGTTAATTTAAGAATTCAGCAAAATTCTATCGCATTTGTTCCATTTACGTCGCTCCTTCTTCAGATAGCGTACTGTGCTATGCGGCATCTTAAAGCGCGTGGAATGGCGAGTAAAATGCACTATTAAACTTCTATGATAGGGCAATCAGAGACCCGATTAGATCAATTCATATTTTGGTTAATATAAGAATTCAGCGAAATTCTGTCACATTTGTTCAATTTACGTCGCTCCTATTTCAGATAGCGTATTTGGCTAAGTGGCATCTCAATGCGCATGAAATGGCGAATAAAATGCATTATTAAACTTCTAGGGTAGGGCAAACAGGGACCCGATTAGATCATTTTATATTATGGTTTATTTAAGAATTCAGCAAAATTCTATTACATTTGTTCAATTTACGTCGCTCCCATTTCAGATAGCTTATTGGGCTAAGCGGCATCTCAAAGCGCATGAAATGGCGAGTGAAATGCACCATTAAACTTCTAGGTTAGGGCGAACAGAGACCCGATTAGATCATTTTACATTCAGATTAATATAAGAATTCAGCGAAATTCTATCAAATTTGTTCAATTTACGTCGCTGATATTTCAGATAGCGTATTGGGCTAAGCGGAATCTCAAAGCACAAGAAATGGCGAGTATAATTCACTATTAAACTTCTAGGGTAGGGCAAACAGAGACCCGATTAGATCATTTTATATTATGGTTAATTTAAGAATTCAGCGAAATTCTATCACATTTGTTCAATTTACGTCGCTCCTATTTCAGATACCGTACTGGGCTAGGCGGCATCTTAAAGCGCGTGGAATGGCGTGCAAAATGCACTATTAATCTTCTACGATAGGGCAATCAGAGACCCGAAGAGATCATTTTATATTTTGTTTAATATAAGATATCACGGAAATTCTATCACATTTGTTCAATTTACGTCGCTCCTATTTCAGATAGCGTATTGGGCTAAGCGGAATCTCAAAGCGCAGGAAATGGCGAGTAAAATGCAATATTAAACTTCTAGGGTAGGGCAAACAGAGACCCGATTAGATCATTTTATATTATGGTTAATTTAAGAATTCAGCAAAATTCTATCGCATTTGTTCCATTTACGTCGCTCCTATTTCAGATAGCGTATTGGGCTAAGCGGCATCTAAAAGCGCATGAAATGCGAGTAAAATGCACTATTATACTTCTAGGGTAGGGCAAACAGAGACCCGATTACATCATTTTATATTATGGTTAATTTAAGAATCCAGCAAAATTCTATCGCATTTGTTCCATTTACGTCGCTCCTATTTCAGATAGCGTACTGGGCTAGGCGGCATCTTAAAGCGCGTGGAATGGCGAGTAAAATGCACTACTAAACATCTATGATAGGGCAATCAGAGACCCGAAGAGATCATTTTATCTTTTGTTTAATATAAGGTTTCACGGAAATTCTATCACATTCGTTCAATTTGCGTCGCTCCTATTTCAGATAGCGTATTTGGCTAAGCGGAATCTCAAAGCACACGAAATGGCGAGTAAAATGCACTATTAAACTTCTAGGGCAGAGCAAACAGAGACCCGCTTAGATCATTTTACATTACGGTTAATATAAGAATTCAGCGCAATTCTATCACATTTGTTCAACTTACGCCGCTCCTATTTCAGATAGCGTATTGGGCTAAGCGGCATCTCAAAGCGCAAGAAATGTCGCGTAAAATGCACTATCAAACTTCTAGGGTAGGGCAAACAGAGACCCGGTTAGATCATTTTATATTATGGATAATTTAAGAATTCAGCGAAATTCTATAACATTTGTTCAATTTATGTAGCTCCTATTTCAGATAGCGTATTGGGCAAGCGGCATCTAAAAGCGCATGAAATGGCGAGTAAAATGCACTATTAAACTTCTAGGGTAGGGCAAATAGAGACCCGATTAGATCATTTTATATTATGGTTAATTTAAGAATTCAGCAAAATTCTATCACATTTGTTCAATTTACGTCGCTCCGATTTCAGATAGCGTATTGGGCTAAGCGGCATCTCAAAGCGCGTGGAATGGCGAGTAAAATGCAATATTACACTTCTAGGGTAGGGCCAACAGAGACCCGATTAGATCATTTTACATTACGGTTAATATAAGAATTCAGCGCAATTCTATCACATTTGTTCAACTTACGTCGCACCTATTTCAGATAGCGTATTGGGCTAAGCGGCATCTCAAAGCGCAAGAAATGTCGCGTAAAATTCACTATCAAACTTCTAGGGTAGGGCAAACAGAGACCCGGTTAGATCATTTTATATTATGGTCAATTTAAGAATTCAGCGAAATTCTATCACATTTGTTCAATTTACGTAGCTCCTATTTCAGATAGCGTATTGGCTAAGCGGCATCTAAAAGCGCATGAAATGGCGAGTAACATGCACTATTAAACTTCTAGGGTAGGGCAAACAGAGACCCGATTAGATCATTTTATATTATGGTTAATTTAAGAATTTAGCAAAATTCTATCACATTTGTTCAATTTAGGTCGCTCCTATTTCAGATAGCGTATTGGGCCGAAGCGGCATCTCAAAGCGCAAGAAATGGCGCGTAAAATGCACTATCAAACTTCTAGGGTAGGGCAAACAGAGACCCAATTAGATCATTTTATATTATGATTAATTTAAGGATTCAGCAAAATTCTATCACATTTGCTCTATTTACGTCGCTCCTATTTCAGATAGCGTATTGAGCTAAGCGGCATCTCAAAGTGCAAGAAATGACGAGTAAAATGCACTATCAAACTTCTAGGGTAGGGCAAACAGAGACCCGATTAGATCATTTTATGTATGGTTAATTTAAGAATTCAGCGAAATCCTATCACATTTGTTCAATTTACGTCCGCTCCTATTTCAGATAGCGGTATTGGGCTATAGCGGCATCTAAAAGCGCATGAAATGGCGAGTAAAATGCACTATTAAACTTCTAGGGTAGGGCCAACAGAGACCCGATTAGATCATTTTACATTACGGTTAATATAAGAATTCAGCGCAATTCTATCACATTTGTTCAACTTTACGTCGCACCTATTTCAGATAGCGTATTGGGCTAAGCGGCATCTCAAAGCGCAAGAAATGTCGCGTAAAATTCACTATCAAAACTTCTAGGGTAGGGCAAACAGAGACCCGCGTTAGATCATTTTATATTATGGTCAATTTAAGAATTCAGCGAAATTCTATCACATTTGTTCAATTTACGTGCTCCTATTTCAGATAGCGTATTGGCTAAGCGGCATCTAAAAGCGCATGAAATGGGCGAGTAACATGCACTATTAAACCCCTAGGGTAGGGCAAACAGAGACCCGATTAGATCATTTTATATTATGGTTAATTTAAGAATTTTAGCAAAATTCTATCACATTTGTTCAATTTAGGTCGCTCCGATTTCAGATAGCGTATTGGGCTAAGCGGCATCTCAAAGCGCATGAAATGGCGAGGAAAATGCACTATGAACTCTAGGTAGGGCAAACAGAGACCCGATTAGATCATTTTACATTATGGTTAATTTAAGAATTCAGCAAAATTCTATCACATTTGTCAATTTACGTCGCTAATATTTCAGATAGCTTATTGGGCTCAAGCGGAATCTCAAAGGGCCTGAAATGGCGAGTGAAATGCACTATTAAACTTCTATGTTAGGGCACTCAGAGACCCGATTAGATCATTTTATATGTTGGTTAATTTAAGAATACAGCGAAATTCTATCACATTTGTTCAACTTACGTCACTCCTATTTCAGATAGCGTATTGGGCTAAGCGGCATCTCAAAGCGTAAGAAATGGCGCGTAAAATGCACTATCAAACTTCTAGGGTAGGGCAAACAGAGACCCGATTAGATCATTTTATATATGATTAATTTAAGGATTCAGCAAAATTCTATCAGATTTGTTCTATTTACGTCGCTCCTATTTCAGATAGCGTATTGAGCTAAGCGGCACACTCAAAGTGCAAGAAATGACGAGTAAAATGCACTATTAAACTTCTACGGTAGGGCAAACAGAGACCCGATTAGATCATTTTACATTACGGTAATATAAGAATTGGGCGCAATTCTATCACATTTGTTCAACTTACGTCGCTCCTATTTCAGATAGCGTATTGGGCTAAGCGGCATCTCAAAGCGCAAGAATGTCGCGTAAAATTCACTATCAAACTTCTAGGGTAGGGCAAACAGAGACCCGATTAGATCATTTTACATTACGGTTAATATAAGAATTCAGCGCAATTCTATCACATTTGTTCAACTTACGTCGCTCCTATTTCAGATAGCGTATTGGGCTAAGCGGCATCTCAAAGCGCAAGAAATGTCGCGTAAAATTCACTATCAAACTTCTAGGGTAGGGCAAACAGAGACCCGAGTAGATCATTTTATATTATGGTTAATATAAGAATTCAGCGAAATTTTATCACATTTGTTCAATTTACGTCGCCCCTATTTCAGATAGCGTATTGGGTAAGGTGCATCTTAAAGCGCATGACATGTCGAGTACAATGGACTGTTAAACTGCTAGGGTAGGGCAAACAGAGACCCGATTAGATCATTTCATATTATGGTTAATTTAAGAATTCAGCGAAATTCTATCACATTTGTTCAATTTACGTAGCTCCAATTTCAGATAGCGTATTGGGCTAGGAGGCACCTTAAAAACGCATGAATTGACGAGTAAAATGCACTATTAAACTTCTGTGATAGGGCAATCAGAGACCCGAATTGATCGTATTATATTATGGTTAATATAAGATTTCAGCGAAATTCTATCACAGTTGTTCAATTTACGTCGCTCCTATTTCAGATAAAGTATTGGGCTATGCGGCATCTCAAACCGCATGAAATGGCGAGTAAAATGCACTATCAAACTTCTAAGGTAAAGCAAACAGAGACCAGATTAGATCATTTTATATTACGGTTAACATAAGAATTCAGCGTAAATCTATCACATTTGTTCAATTGACGTCGCTCCTATTTCAGATAGCCTACTGGGCTAGGCGGCATCCTAAAGCGCGTGGAATGTCGAGTGAAATGCACTGTTAAACTTCTAGGGTGGGGCGAACAGAGACCCGATTATATCATTTTACATTACGGTTAATATAAGAATTCAGCGTAATTTTATCACATTTGTTCAATTTACGTCGCTCCTATTTCAGATAGCGTATTGGGCTAAGCGGCATCTTAAAGCGCGTGCAATGGCGAGTAAAATGCACTATTAAACTTCTATGATAGGGCAATCAGTGACCCGATTAGATCATTTTATATTTTGTTTAATATAAGAATTCAGCGAAACTCTATCGCATTTGTTCAATTTACGTCGCTCCCATTTGAGATAGCGTATTGGGCTAAGCGCCATCTCAAAGCGCATGAAGTGGCGAGTAAAATGCACTATCAAACTTCTAGGGTAAGGCAAACAGAGACCCGATTAGATCATTTTATATTACGGTTAATATAAGAATTCAGCGCAATTCTACCACATTTGTTCAATTTACGTCGCTCCTATTTCAGATAGCGTATTGGGCTGAGCGGCATCTCAAAGCGCATGAAATGTCGAGTAAAATGCACTACTAAACTTCTAGGGTAAGGCAAACAGAGACCCGATTAGATCATTTTATATTACGGTTAATATAAGAATTCAGCGAAATTCTACCACATTTGTTCAATTTACGTCGCTCCTATTTCAGATAGCGTATTGGGCTAAGCGGCATCTCAAAGCGCATGAAATGGCGTGTAAAATGCACTATTATACCTCTAGGGTAAGGCAAACAGAGACCCGATTAGATCATATTATATTACGGTTAATATAAGAATTGAGTATAATTCTATCACATTCGTTCAATTTACGTCGCACCTATTTCAGATAGCGTACTGGGCTAGGCGGCATCTTAAAGCGCGTGGAATGGCGAGTAAAACGCACTATTAAACTTCTAGGGTAGGGCGAACAGAGACCCGATTAAATCATTTTACATTATGGTTAATATAAGAATTCAGCGAAATTCTATCACATTTGTTCAATTTACGTCACTCCTATTTCTGATAGCGTATTGGGCTAAGCGGCATCTCAAAGCGCATGAAATGGCGAGTAAAATGCACTATTAAACTTCTAGGGTAGGGCAAACAGGGACCCCATTTGATCATTTTACACTATGGTTAATATAAGAATTCAGCGAAATTCTATCACATTTGTTCAATTTACGTCGCTCCTATTTCAGATAGCGTACTGGGCTAAGCGGCATCTCAAAGCGCATGATATGGCGAGTAAATTGCACTATTAAACTTCTAGGGTAGGGCAAACAGAGACCCGATTAGATCATTTTACGTTACGGTTAATATAAGAGTTCAGCGTAATTTTATCACATTTGTTCAATTTACGTCGCTTCTATTTCAGATAGCGTATTGGGCTAAGCAGCATCTCAAAACGCATGAAATGACGGGTAAAATGCACTATTAAACTTCTAGTGTAAGGCAAACAGAGACCCGATAAGATCATTTTATATTACGGTTAATATAAGAATTCAGCGTAATTCTATCACATTTGTTCAATTTACGTCGCTCCTCTTTCAGATAGCGTATTGGGCTAGGCGGCATCTCAAAGCGCATGAAATGGTGTGTAAAATGCTCTATCAAACTTCTAGGGTAAAGCAAACAGAGACCAGATTAGATCATTTTATATTACGGTTAACATAAGAATGCAACGTAATTCTATCACATTTGTTCAATTGACGTCGCTCCTATTTCAGATAGCCTACTGGGCTAGGCGGCATCCTAAAGCGCGTGGAATGTCGAGTGAAATGCACTGTTAAACTTCTAGGGTAGTGCGAACAGAGACCCGATTAGATCACTTTACATTACGGTTAATATAAGAATGCAGCGTAATTCTATCATATTTGTTCAATTTACGTCGCTCCCATTTCAGATAGCGTATTGGGCTAAGCGGCATCTCAAAGCGCATGAAATGGTGTGTAAAATGCTCTATCAATCTTCTAGGGTAGGGCGAACGGGGAGCCGATTAGATCATTTTACATTATGGTTAATATAAAAATTCAGCGAAATTCTATCACATTTGTTCAATTTACGTCGCTCCTATTTCAGATAGCGTATTGGGCTAAGCGGCATCTCAAAGCGCATGAAATGGCGAGTGAAATGCACCATTAAACTTCTAGGGTAAAGCAAACAGAGACCCGATTAGATCATTTTATATTACGGTTAATATAAGAATGCAGCGTAATTCTAACACATTTGTTCAATTTACGTCGCTCCTATTTCAGATAACGTATTCGGTTAAGCGGCATCTCAAAGCGCATGAAATGGCGAGTAAAATGCACTATTAAACTTCGAGGGTAAGGCAACCAGAGTACCGATTAGATCATTTTATATTACGGTTAATTTAAGAATTCAGCGAAATTCTATCACATTTGTTCAATTTACGTCGCTCCTATTTCAGATAGCGTATTGGGCTAAGCGGCATCTCAAAGCGCATGAAATGGCGAGTAAAATGCACCATCAAGCTTCTAGGGTAGGGCGAACAGCGAGCCGATTAGATCATTTTACATTATGGTTAATATAAGAATCCAGCGAAATTCTATCGCGTTTGTTCAATTTACGTCGCTCCTATTTCAGATAGCGTACTCGGCCAAGCGGCATCTCAAAGCGCATGCAATGGCGAGTAAAATGCACTATTAAACTTCTAGGGTAGGGTAAACATAGACCCGATTAGATCATTTTATATTATGGTTAATTTAAGAATTCAGCGAAATTCTATCACATTTGTTCAATTGACGTCGCTCCTATTTCAGATAACGTATTCGACTAAGCGGCATCTCAAAGCGCATGAAATGGCGAGTAAAATGCACTATTAAACTTCGAGGGTAAGGCAACCAGAGTAATGATTAGATCATTTTATATTATGGTTAATATAAGAATTCAGCGAAATTCTATCACATTCGTTCAATGTACGTGGCTCCTATTTCAGATAGCGTTTTGATCTAAGCGGCATCTGAAAGCGCATGAAATGGCGAGTAAATTGCACTATTAAACATCTAGGCTAGGGCAAACAGAGACCCGGTTACATCATTTTATATATTGTTTAATATAAGAATTCAGCGAAATTCTATCACATTTGTTCAATTTACGCCGCTCCTATTTCAGATAGCGTATTGGGCTAAGCGGCATCTCAAAGCGCATGAAATGGCGAGTAAATTGCACTATTACACTTCTAGGGTAGGGCAAACAGAGACCCGATTAGATCATTTTACGTTACGGTTAATATAAGAATTCAGCGTAATTTTATCACATTTGTTCAATTTATGTCGCTCCTATTTCAGATAGCATATTGGGCTAAGCAGCATCTCAAAACACATGAAATGACGAGTAAAATGCACTATTAAACTTCTAGTGTAAGGCAAACAGAGACCCGATAAGACCATTTTATATTACGGTTAATATAAGAATTCAGCGTAATTCTATCACATTTGTTCAATTTACGTCGCTCCTCTTTCAGATAGCGTATTGGGCTAAGCAGCATCTCAAAACGCATGAAATGGCGAGTAAAATGCACTATTAAACTTTTAGGGTAAGGCAAACAGAGACACGATAAGATCATTTTATATTACGGTTAATATAAGAATGCAGCGTAATACTATCACATTTGTTCAATTTACGTCGCTCCTATTTGAGATAGCGTACTGGGCTAGACGGCATCTTAAAGCGCGTGCCATGGCGAGTAAAATGCACTATTAAACTTCTGGGGTACGGCAAACAGAGACCCGATTAGATCATTTTATATATTGTTTAATATAAGAATTCAGCGAAATTCTATCACATTTGTTCAATTTACGCCGCTCCTATTTCAGATAGCGTATTGGGCTAAGCGGCATCTCAAAGCGCATGAAATGGCGAGTAAATTGCACTATTAAACTTCTTGGGTAGGGCAAACAGAGACCCGATTAGATCATTTTACGTTACGGTTAATATAAGAATTCAGCGTAATTTTATCACATTTGTTCAATTTACGTCGCTCCTATTTCAGATAGCGTGTTGGGCTAAGCAGCATCTGAAAACGCATGAAATGACGAGTAAAATGCACTATTAAACTTCTAGGGTACGGCAAACAGAGACCCGATTAGATCATTTTAGATTACGGTTAACATAAGAATTCAGCGTAATTCTATCACATTTGTTCAATTTACGTCGCTCCTCTTTCAGATAGCGTATTGGGCTAAGCGGCATCTCAAAGCGCATGAAATGGTGAGTAAAATGCACTGCCAAACTTCTAGGGTAGGGCGA
Organism: Macropis europaea; assembly: GCA_916610135.2. Classification (NCBI taxonomy): domain Eukaryota; kingdom Metazoa; phylum Arthropoda; class Insecta; order Hymenoptera; family Melittidae; genus Macropis; species Macropis europaea. Next base: position 91,149 of record CAKAJE020001942.1, read on the forward strand.
ACAGAGACCCGATTAGATCATTTTACATTATGGTTAATATAAGAATTCAGCGAAATTCTATCACATTTGTTCAATTTACGTCGCTCCTATTTCAGGTAGCATATTGGGCTAAGCGGCATCTCACAGCGCATGAAATGTCGAGTAAAATGCAATATTAAACTTCTAGGGCAGGGCGAACGGAGACCCGATTAGATCATTTTACATTATGGTTAATATAAGAATTCAGCGAAGTTCTATCACATTTGTTCAATTTACGTGGATCCTATTTCAGATAGCGTATCGGGCAAAGCGGCATCTCATAGCGCATGAAATGGCGAGTAAAATGCACTGTTAAACTTCTAGGGTAGGGCAAACAGAGACCCGATTAGATGATTTTATATTATGGTTAATTAAAGAATTCAGCGAAATTCTATCACATTCCTTCAATTTACGTCGCTCCTATTTCAGATAGCGTATTGGGCTAAGCGGCATCTCATAGCGCATGAAATGGTGAGTAAAATGCACTGCCAAACTTCTAGGGTAGGGCGAACAGAGACCCGATTAGATCATTTTACATTATGGTTAATATAAGAATTCAGCGACATTCTATCACATTTGTTCAATTTAAGTCGCTCCTATTTCAGTTAGCGTATTGGGCTAAGCGGCACCTCAAAGCGCATGAAATGGCGAGTAAAATGCACTATCGAACTTCTAGGGTACGGCAAACAGAGACCCGATGGGATCATTTTATATTACGGTTAATATAAGAATGCAGCGTAATTCTATCACATTTGTTCAATTTACGCCGCTACTATTTCAGATAGCGTATTGGGATAAGCGGCATCTCAAAGCGCATGAAATGGCGAGTAAATTGCACTATTAAACTTCTAGGGTACGGCAAACAGAGACCCGATTAGATCATTTTATATTACGGTTAATTTAAGAATTTAGCGAAATTCTATCACATTTGATCAATTTACGTCGCTCCTATTTCAGATAGCGTATTGGGCTAAGCGGCATCTCAAATAGCATGAAATGGCGAGTAAAATGCACTATTAAACTTCTAGGGTAAGGCAAACAGAGACCTGATTAGATCATTTTATATTACGGTTAACATAAGAATTCAGCGTAATTCTATCACATTTGTTCAATTTACGTCGCTCCTATTTCAGATAGCGTATTGGGCTAAGCGGCATCTCAAAGCGCATGAAATGGCGAGTAAATTGCACTATTAAACTTCTAGGGTAGGGCAAACAGAGACCCGATTAGATCATTTTACGTTACGGTTAATATAAGAATTCAGCGTAATTTTATCACATTTGTTCAATTTACGTCGCTCCTATTTCAGATAGCGTATTGGGCTAAGCAGCATCTCAAAACGCATGAAATGGCGAGTAAAATGCACTATTAAACTTCTAGTGTAAGGCAAACAGAGACCCGATAAGATCATTTTATATTACGGTTAATATAAGAATTCAGCGTAATTCTATCACATTTGTTCAATTTACGTCGCTCCTCTTTCAGATAGCGTATTGGGCTAGGCGGCATCTCAAAGCGCATGCAATGGTGTGTAAAATGCTCTATCAAACTTCTAGGGTGCGGCGAACGGAGAGCCGATTATATCATTTTACATTATGGTTAATATAAGAATTCAGCGAAATTCAATCACATTTGTTCAATTTACGTCGCTCCTATTTCAGATAGCGTATTGGGCTAAGCGGCATCTCAAAGCGCATGAAATGGTGAGTAAAATGCACTGCCAAACTTCTAAGGTAAAGCAAACAGAGACCAGATTAGATCATTTTATATTACGGTTAACATAAGAATGCAACGTAATTCTATCACATTTGTTCAATTGACGTCGCTCCTATTTCAGATAGCCTACTGGGCTAGGCGGCATCCTAAAGCGCGTGGAATGTCGAGTGAAATGCACTGTTAAACTTCTAGGGTAGTGCGAACAGAGACCCGATTAGATCACTTTACATTACGGTTAATATAAGAATGCAGCGTAATTCTATCATATTTGTTCAATTTACGTCGCTCCCATTTCAGATAGCGTATTGGGCTAAGCGGCATCTCAAAGCGCATGAAATGGTGTGAAAATGCTCTATCAATCTTCTAGGGTAGGGCGAACGGGGAGCCGATTAGATCATTTTACATTATGGTTAATATAAAAATTCAGCGAAATTCTATCACATTTGTTCAATTTACGTCACTCCTATTTCAGATAGCGTATTGGGCTACGCGGCATCTTAAAGCGCGTAGAATGACGAGTAAAATGCACTATTAACCTTCTATGATAGGGCAATCAAAGACCCGATTATATCATTCTATATTATGCTTAATATAAGAATTCTGCGTAATTCTATCACATTTGTTCAATTTATGTCGCTCCTATTTCAGATAGCGTATTGGGCTCGGCGGCACCTTAAAGCGCATGAAATGACGAGTAAAATGCACTATTAAACTTCTATGATAGGGCAATCAGAGACCCGAAGAGATCGTATTATATTATGGTTAATATAAGAATTCTGAGTAATTCTATCACGTTTGTTCAATTTACGTAGCTCCAATTTCAGATAGCGTATTGGGCTAGATGGCATCTTAAAGCGCATCAAATGTCTAGTAAAATGCACTACTAAACTTCTCGGATAGGGCAATCAGAGTCCCGATTAGGTCATCTTATATTATGGTTAATATAAGAATTCAGCGAAATTTTATCACATTTGTTCAATTTACGTCGCCCCTATTTCAGATAGCGTATTGGGCAAGGTGGCATCTTAAAGCGCATGACGTGTCGAGTGAAATGGACTGTTAAACTTCTAGGGTAGGGCAAACAGAGACCCGATTAGATCATTTCATATTATGGTTAATTTAAGATTTCAGCGAAATTCTATCACGTTTGTTCAATTTACGTAGCTCTAATTTCAGATAGCGCATTGTACTAGGCGGCATCTTAAAGCGCATGAAATGTCGAGTAAAATGCACTACCAAACTTCTCGGGTAGGGCTAACAGAGACCCGATTAGGTTATCTTATATTATGGTTAATATAAGGATTCAGCGAAATTTTATCACATTTGTTCAATTTACGTAGCTCCAATTTCAGATAGCGTATTGGACTAGGCGGCATCGTAAAGCGCATGAAACGTCGAGTAAAATGCACTATTAAACTTCTAGGGTAGGGCAAACAGAGCCCCGATATGATCATTTTATATTATGGTTAATTTAAGAATTCAGCGAAATTCTTTCACATTTGTTCAATTCACGTCGCTCCTATTTCAGATAGCGTATTGGGCTAAGTGGCACCTTAAAGCGCATGAAATGAAGAGTAAAATGCACTATTAAACTTCTATGATAGGGCAATCAGAGACCCGAATAGATCGTATTATATTATGGTTAATATAACAATTCTGCGTAATTCTACTACGTTTGTTCAATTAACGTAGCTCCAATTTCAGATAGCGTATTGGCCTAGGCGGCATCTTAAAGCGACTGAAATGTCGAGTAAAATGCACTACCAAACTTCTCGGATAGGGCTAACAGAGACCCGATTAGGTCATCTTATATTATGGTTAATATAAGGATTCAACGTAATTTTATCACATTTGTTCAATTTACGTATCTCCAATTTGAGATAGCGGATTGTGATAGACGGCACCTTAAGGCGCATGAAATGATGAGTGAAATTCACTATTAAAATTCTATGATAGGGCAATCAGAGACCCGAATAGATCATTTTAAATTGTGGTAAATATAAGAATTCTGCGTAATTCTATCACATTTGTTCAATTTACGACGCTCCTATTTCAGATAGCGTATTGGGCGAGGCGGCACCTTAAAGCGCATGAAATGACGAGTAAACTGCACTATTAAACTTCTAAGATAGGGCAATCGGAGACCCGATTTGATCATTTTATATTATGGTTAATATAAGAATTCAGCGATGTTCTATCACATTTGTTCAATTTACGTCGCTCCTATTTCAGATAGCGTATTGGGCTACGCGGCATCTTAAAGCGCATGAAATGTCGAGTAAAATGCACTACTAACCTTCTAGGATAGGGCAATCAGAGACCCGATTCGGTCATCTTATATTATGATTAATATAAGAATTCAGCGTAATTCTATCACATTTGTTCAATTTATGTCGCTCCTATTTCAGATAGTATATTGGGCTTCGCGGCATCTTAAAGCACGTGGAATGACGAGTAAAATGCACCCCTAACCTTCTATGATAGGGCAATGAGAGACCCGATTAGATCATTTTATATTATGGTTAATATAATAATTCTGCGTAATTCTATCCCATTTGTTCAATTTACGTCGCTCCTATTTCAGATAGCGTATTGGGCTAGGCGGTAGATTAAAGCGCATGAAATGGCGATTAAACTGTACTATTAAACTTCTATGATAGGGCAATCAGAGACCGGAATAGATCGTATTATATTACGGTTAATATAAGAATTCTGCGGAATTCTATCACGTTTGTTCAATTTACGTAGCTCCAATTTCAGATAGCGTATTGGGCTAGGCGGCATCTAAAAGCGACTGAAATGTCGAGTAAAATGCACTACTAAACTTCTCGGATAGGGCAATCAGAGACCTGATTAGGTCATCTTATATTATGGTTAATATAAGAATTAAGCGAAATTCTATCACATTTGTTCAATTTATGTCGCTCCTATTGCAGATAGTGTGTTAGGCTAGGCGGCACATTAAAGCGCATGAAATGGCGATTAATATGATCTATTAAACTTCTATGATAGGGCAATCAGAGACCCGAATAGATCATATTATATTATGGTTAATATAAGAATTCTGCGGTATTCTATCACGTTTGATCAATTTACGTAGCTCCAATTTCAGATAGCGTATTGGGCTTGGCGGCACCTTAAAGCGCATGAAATGTCGAGTAAAATGCACTATTAAAAATCCATGATAGGGCAATTGGAGACCCGATTAGACCATTTTATATTATGGTTAATAGAAGAATTCAGCGTAATTGAGCGACATTTATTCAATTTACGTAGTTCCAATTTCAGATAGCATATTGGGCTAAACGGTACCTTAAAGCGAATGAAATGGCGTGTAAAATGCTCTGTTAAACTTCTATGATAGGGCAATCAGAGACCCGATTAGATCACTTTATATTATGGTTAATATAAGAACTATGCGTAAATCCATCACATTTGCTCAATTTACGTATCTCCAATTTGATATAGCGGATTGGGCGACACGGCACATTAAAGCGCATGAAGTGACGAGTACAATGCACTACTAAACTTCTCGGATAGGGCAAGCAGAGACCCAATTAGGTCGTTTTATATTATGGTTAATATAAGAATTCTGCGTAATTCTATCACATTTGTTCAATTTATGTCGCTCCTATTTCAGATAGCGTATTTTGCTAGGCGGCATCATAAAGCGGGTGGAATGCCGAGTAAAATGCACTATTAATCTTCTATGATAGGGCAATCAGGGACCCGATTAGATCATTTTATATTATGGTTAATATAAGAATTCTGCGAAATTCTATCACATCTGTTCGATTTACGTCGCCCCTATTTCAGATAGCGTATTGGGCTAAGCGGCACCTTAAAGCGCATGAAATGCCGAGCAAAATGCACTATTAAACTTCTATGATAGGGCAATCAGAGACCCGATTAGATCATCTTATATTATGGTTAATTTAAGAATTCGTCGTAACTCCATCACATTCGGTCAATTCACGTAGATCCCATTTCAGATAGTGGATTGGGCTAGGCGGCACCTTAAGGCGCATGATATGACGAGAAAACTGCACTATTAAGCTTCCATGATAGGGCAATCGCAGACCCGATTTGACCATTTTATATTATGTTTAACAGAAGAATTCATCGTAATTGAACCACATTTATTCAATTTACGTCGCTCCTATTTCAGATAGCGTATTGGGCTAAGCAGAATCTTAAAGCGCATGAAATGACGAGTAAAATGCACTATTAAACTTCAATGATAGGGCAATCGGAGACCTGATTAGATCACTTTATGTTATGGATAATATAAGAATTAAGCGAAATTCTATCACATTTGTTCAATTTACGTCGCTCCTATTTCAGATAGCGTATTGGGCTAAGCAGAATCTTAAAGGGCATGAAATGCTGATTGAAATGCACTACTAAACTTCTATGATAGTGTAATCAGAGACCGCATTAGATCATTTTATGTTATGGTTAATATAAGAATTCTGCATAATTCCATCACATTTGTTCAATTCATGTCGCTCCTATTTCAGATAGCGTATTGGGCTAGGCGGTAGATTAAAGCGCATGAAATGGCGATTAAACTGTACTATTAAACTTCTATGATAGGGCAATCAGAGACCCGAATAGATCGTATTATATTATGGTTAATATAAGAATTCTGCGGAATTCTATCACGTTTGTTCAATTTACGTAGCTCCAATTTCAGATAGCGTATTGGGCTAGGCGGCATCTAAAAGCGACTGAAATGTCGAGTAAAATGCACTACTAAACTTCTCGGATAGGGCAATCAGAGACCTGATTAGGTCATCTTATATTATGGTTAATATAAGAATTAAGCGAAATTCTATCACATTTGTTCAATTTATGTCGCTCCTATTGCAGATAGTGTGTTGGGCTAGGCGGCACATTAAAGCGCATGAAATGGCGATTAAAATGAACTATTAAACTTCTATGATAGGGCAATCAGAGACCCGAATAGATCATATTATATTATGGTTAATATAAGAATTCTGCGGAATTCTATCACGTTTGATCAATTTACGTAGCTCCAATTTCAGATAGCGTATTGGGCTTGGCGGCACCTTAAAGCGCATGAAATGTCGAGTAAAATGCACTATTAAACATCCATGATAGGGCAATTGGAGACCCGATTAGACCATTTTATATTATGGTTAATAGAAGAATTCAGCGTAATTGAGCGACATTTATTCAATTTACGTAGTTCCAATTTCAGATAGCATATTGGGCTAAACGGTACCTTAAAGCGAATGAAATGGCGTGTAAAATGCTCTGTTAAACTTCTATGATAGGGCAATCAGAGACCCGATTAGATCACTTTATATTATGGTTAATATAAGAACTATGCGTAAATCCATCACATTTGCTCAATTTACGTATCTCCAATTTGATATAGCGGATTGGGCGACACGGCACATTAAAGCGCATGAAATGTCGAGTAAAATGCACTACTAAACTTCTCGGATAGGGCAAGCAGAGACCCAATTAGGTCGTTTTATATTATGGTTAATATAAGAATTCTGCGTAATTCTATCACATTTGTTCAATTTATGTCGCTCCTATTTCAGATAGCGTATTTTGCTAGGCGGCATCATAAAGCGGGTGGAAAGCCGAGTAAAATGCACTACTAATCTTCTATGATAGGGCAATCAGGAACCCGATTAGATCATTTTATATTATGGTTAATATAAGAATTCTGCGAAATTCTATCACATCTGTTCGATTTACGTCGCCCCTATTTCAGATAGCGTATTGGGCTAAGCGGCACCTTAAAGCGCATGAAATGGCGAGTGAAATGCACTATTAAACTTCTAGGGTAGGGCAAACAGAGACCCGATTAGATCATTTTATATTATGGTTAATTTAAGAATTCAGCGAAATTCTATCACATTTGTTCAATTTACGTCGCTCCTATTTCAGATAGCGTATTGGGCTAAGCGGCATCTCAAAGCGCATGAAATGACGAGTGAAATGCACTATTAAACTTCTAGGGTAGGGCAAACAGAGACCCGATTAGATCATTTTATATTATGGTTAATTTAACAATTCGGCGAAATTCTATCACATTTGTTCAATTTACGTCGCTCCTATTTCAGATAGCGCATTGGGATAGGCGGCACCTTAAAGCGCGTGGAATGGCGAGTAAAATGCACGATTAAACTTCTATGATAAGGCAATCAGAGACCCGATTAGATCATTTTACATTAAGGTTAATATAAGAGTTCAGCGAAATTCGATCACATTTGCTCAATTTACGTCGCTGATATTTCAGATAGCGTATTGGGCTAAGCGGGATCTCAAGGCGCAAGAAATGGCGAGTTAAATGCACTATTAAACTTCTAGGGTAGGGCAAACAGAGACCCGATTAGATCATTTTATATTATGGTTAATTTAAGAATTCAGCGAAATTCTATCACATTTGTTCAATTTACGTCGCTCCTATTTCAGATAGCGTATTGGGCTAAGCGGCATCTCAAAGCCCATGAAATGGCGAGTACAATGCACTATTAAACTTCTAGGGTAGGGCAAACAGAGACCCGATTAGAACATTTTATATTACGGTTAATTTAAGAATTCAGCAAAATTCTATCACATTTGTTCAATTTACGTCGCTCCTATTTCAGATTGCGTACTGGGCGAGGCGGCATCTTAAAGCGCGCGGAATGGCGAGTAAAATGCACTATTAAACTTCTATGATAGGGCAATCAGAGACCCGATTACATCATTTTATATTCTGGTTAATATAAGAATTCAATGAAATTCTATCACATTTGTTCAATTTACGTCGCTCATATTTGAGATAGCGTATTCGACTAAGCGGCATCTCAAAGCGCAAGAAATGGCGAGTAAAATGCACTATTAAACTTCTAGAGTAGGGCAAAGAGAGACCCGATTAGATCATTTTATATTATGGTTAATTTAAGAATTCAGCAAAATTCTATCACATTTGTTCAATTTACGTCGCTCCTATTTCAGATAGCGTACTGGGCTACGCGGCATCTTAAGGAGCGTGGAATGGCGAGTAAAATGCACTATTAAACTTCTATGATTGGGCAATCAGAGACCCGATTAGATCATTTTATATTATGGTTAATTTAAGAATTCAGCAAAATTCTATCGCATTTGTTCCATTTACGTCGCTCCTTCTTCAGATAGCGTACTGTGCTATGCGGCATCTTAAAGCGCGTGGAATGGCGAGTAAAATGCACTATTAAACTTCTATGATAGGGCAATCAGAGACCCGATTAGATCAATTCATATTTTGGTTAATATAAGAATTCAGCGAAATTCTGTCACATTTGTTCAATTTACGTCGCTCCTATTTCAGATAGCGTATTTGGCTAAGTGGCATCTCAATGCGCATGAAATGGCGAATAAAATGCATTATTAAACTTCTAGGGTAGGGCAAACAGGGACCCGATTAGATCATTTTATATTATGGTTTATTTAAGAATTCAGCAAAATTCTATTACATTTGTTCAATTTACGTCGCTCCCATTTCAGATAGCTTATTGGGCTAAGCGGCATCTCAAAGCGCATGAAATGGCGAGTGAAATGCACCATTAAACTTCTAGGTTAGGGCGAACAGAGACCCGATTAGATCATTTTACATTCAGATTAATATAAGAATTCAGCGAAATTCTATCAAATTTGTTCAATTTACGTCGCTGATATTTCAGATAGCGTATTGGGCTAAGCGGAATCTCAAAGCACAAGAAATGGCGAGTATAATTCACTATTAAACTTCTAGGGTGGGGCAAACAGAGACCCGATTAGATCATTTTATATTATGGTTAATTTAAGAATCCAGCAAAATTCTATCGCATTTGTTCCATTTACGTCGCTCCTATTTCAGATAGCGTATTGGGCTAAGCGGCATCTAAAAGCGCATGAAATGCGAGTAAAATGCACTATTATACTTCTAGGGTAGGGCAAACAGAGACCCGATTACATCATTTTATATTATGGTTAATTTAAGAATCCAGCAAAATTCTATCGCATTTGTTCCATTTACGTCGCTCCTATTTCAGATAGCGTACTGGGCTAGGCGGCATCTTAAAGCGCGTGGAATGGCGAGTAAAATGCACTACTAAACATCTATGATAGGGCAATCAGAGACCCGAAGAGATCATTTTATCTTTTGTTTAATATAAGGTTTCACGGAAATTCTATCACATTCGTTCAATTTGCGTCGCTCCTATTTCAGATAGCGTATTTGGCTAAGCGGAATCTCAAAGCACACGAAATGGCGAGTAAAATGCACTATTAAACTTCTAGGGCAGAGCAAACAGAGACCCGCTTAGATCATTTTACATTACGGTTAATATAAGAATTCAGCGCAATTCTATCACATTTGTTCAACTTACGCCGCTCCTATTTCAGATAGCGTATTGGGCTAAGCGGCATCTCAAAGCGCAAGAAATGTCGCGTAAAATGCACTATCAAACTTCTAGGGTAGGGCAAACAGAGACCCGGTTAGATCATTTTATATTATGGATAATTTAAGAATTCAGCGAAATTCTATCACATTTGTTCAATTTATGTAGCTCCTATTTCAGATAGCGTATTGGGCAAGCGGCATCTAAAAGCGCATGAAATGGCGAGTAAAATGCACTATTAAACTTCTAGGGTAGGGCAAATAGAGACCCGATTAGATCATTTTATATTATGGTTAATTTAAGAATTCAGCAAAATTCTATCACATTTGTTCAATTTACGTCGCTCCGATTTCAGATAGCGTATTGGGCTAAGCGGCATCTCAAAGCGCGTGGAATGGCGAGTAAAATCCACTATTAAACTTCTATGATAGGGCACTCAGAGACCGGATTAGATCATTTTATATTTTGGTTTATTTAAGAATTCAGCGCAATTCTATCACATTTGTTCAACTTACGTCGCTCCTATTTCAGATAGCGTATTGGGCTAAGTGGCATCTCAAAGCGCAAGAAATGGCGAGTAAAATGCAATATTACACTTCTAGGGTAGGGCAAACAGAGACCGCATTAGATCATTTTATATTATGGTTAATTTAAGAATTCAGCAAAATTCTATCACATTTGTTCAAATTACGTCGTTCCTATTTCAGATAGCGTAGTGGGCTAGGCGGCATCTTAAAGCGCGTAGAATGGGGAGTATAATGCACTATTAAACATCTATGATAGGGCAATCAGAGACCCGATTAGATCATTTTATATGTTGGTTGATATAAGAATTCAGCGAAATTCTATCACATTTGTTCTATTTACGTCGCTCCTAATTCAGATAGCGCATTGGGCTAAGCGGCATCCTAAAGCGCGTGGAATGGCGAGTAAAATGCACTATTAAGCTTCTAGGGTTAGGCAAACAGAGACCCAATTAGATCATTTTATATTATGATTAATTTAAGGATTCAGCAAAATTCTATCACATTTGCTCTATTTACGTCGCTCCTATTTCAGATAGCGTATTGAGCTAAGCGGCATCTCAAAGTGCAAGAAATGACGAGTAAAATGCACTATCAAACTTCTAGGGTAGGGCAAACAGAGACCCGATTAGATCATTTTATGTTATGGTTAATTTAAGAATTCAGCGAAATCCTATCACATTTGTTCAATTTACGTCGCTCCTATTTCAGATAGCGTATTGGGCTAAGCGGCATCTAAAAGCGCATGAAATGGCGAGTAAAATGCACTATTAAACTTCTAGGGTAGGGCCAACAGAGACCCGATTAGATCATTTTACATTACGGTTAATATAAGAATTCAGCGCAATTCTATCACATTTGTTCAACTTACGTCGCACCTATTTCAGATAGCGTATTGGGCTAAGCGGCATCTCAAAGCGCAAGAAATGTCGCGTAAAATTCACTATCAAACTTCTAGGGTAGGGCAAACAGAGACCCGGTTAGATCATTTTATATTATGGTCAATTTAAGAATTCAGCGAAATTCTATCACATTTGTTCAATTTACGTAGCTCCTATTTCAGATAGCGTATTGGGCTAAGCGGCATCTAAAAGCGCATGAAATGGCGAGTAACATGCACTATTAAACTTCTAGGGTAGGGCAAACAGAGACCCGATTAGATCATTTTATATTATGGTTAATTTAAGAATTTAGCAAAATTCTATCACATTTGTTCAATTTAGGTCGCTCCTATTTCAGATAGCGTATTGGGCGAAGCGGCATCTCAAAGCGCAAGAAATGGCGCGTAAAATGCACTATCAAACTTCTAGGGTAGGGCAAACAGAGACCCAATTAGATCATTTTATATTATGATTAATTTAAGGATTCAGCAAAATTCTATCACATTTGCTCTATTTACGTCGCTCCTATTTCAGATAGCGTATTGAGCTAAGCGGCATCTCAAAGTGCAAGAAATGACGAGTAAAATGCACTATCAAACTTCTAGGGTAGGGCAAACAGAGACCCGATTAGATCATTTTATGTTATGGTTAATTTAAGAATTCAGCGAAATCCTATCACATTTGTTCAATTTACGTCGCTCCTATTTCAGATAGCGTATTGGGCTAAGCGGCATCTAAAAGCGCATGAAATGGCGAGTAAAATGCACTATTAAACTTCTAGGGTAGGGCCAACAGAGACCCGATTAGATCATTTTACATTACGGTTAATATAAGAATTCAGCGCAATTCTATCACATTTGTTCAACTTACGTCGCACCTATTTCAGATAGCGTATTGGGCTAAGCGGCATCTCAAAGCGCAAGAAATGTCGCGTAAAATTCACTATCAAACTTCTAGGGTAGGGCAAACAGAGACCCGGTTAGATCATTTTATATTATGGTCAATTTAAGAATTCAGCGAAATTCTATCACATTTGTTCAATTTACGTAGCTCCTATTTCAGATAGCGTATTGGGCTAAGCGGCATCTAAAAGCGCATGAAATGGCGAGTAACATGCACTATTAAACCCCTAGGGTAGGGCAAACAGAGACCCGATTAGATCATTTTATATTATGGTTAATTTAAGAATTTAGCAAAATTCTATCACATTTGTTCAATTTAGGTCGCTCCGATTTCAGATAGCGTATTGGGCTAAGCGGCATCTCAAAGCGCATGAAATGGCGAGGAAAATGCACTATGAAACTTCTAGGGTAGGGCAAACAGAGACCCGATTAGATCATTTTACATTATGGTTAATTTAAGAATTCAGCAAAATTCTATCACATTTGTTCAATTTACGTCGCTATTATTTCAGATAGCTTATTGGGCTAAGCGGAATCTCAAAGGGCCTGAAATGGCGAGTGAAATGCACTATTAAACTTCTATGTTAGGGCACTCAGAGACCCGATTAGATCATTTTATATGTTGGTTAATTTAAGAATACAGCGAAATTCTATCACATTTGTTCAACTTACGTCACTCCTATTTCAGATAGCGTATTGGGCTAAGCGGCATCTCAAAGCGTAAGAAATGGCGCGTAAAATGCACTATCAAACTTCTAGGGTAGGGCAAACAGAGACCCAATTAGATCATTTTATATTATGATTAATTTAAGGATTCAGCAAAATTCTATCAGATTTGTTCTATTTACGTCGCTCCTATTTCAGATAGCGTATTGAGCTAAGCGGCAACTCAAAGTGCAAGAAATGACGAGTAAAATGCACTATTAAACTTCTACGGTAGGGCAAACAGAGACCCGATTAGATCATTTTACATTACGGTTAATATAAGAATTCAGCGCAATTCTATCACATTTGTTCAACTTACGTCGCTCCTATTTCAGATAGCGTATTGGGCTAAGCGGCATCTCAAAGCGCAAGAAATGTCGCGTAAAATTCACTATCAAACTTCTAGGGTAGGGCAAACAGAGACCCGATTAGATCATTTTACATTACGGTTAATATAAGAATTCAGCGCAATTCTATCACATTTGTTCAACTTACGTCGCTCCTATTTCAGATAGCGTATTGGGCTAAGCGGCATCTCAAAGCGCAAGAAATGTCGCGTAAAATTCACTATCAAACTTCTAGGGTAGGGCAAACAGAGACCCGAGTAGATCATTTTATATTATGGTTAATATAAGAATTCAGCGAAATTTTATCACATTTGTTCAATTTACGTCGCCCCTATTTCAGATAGCGTATTGGGTAAGGTGGCATCTTAAAGCGCATGACATGTCGAGTACAATGGACTGTTAAACTTCTAGGGTAGGGCAAACAGAGACCCGATTAGATCATTTCATATTATGGTTAATTTAAGAATTCAGCGAAATTCTATCACATTTGTTCAATTTACGTAGCTCCAATTTCAGATAGCGTATTGGGCTAGGAGGCACCTTAAAACGCATGAATTGACGAGTAAAATGCACTATTAAACTTCTGTGATAGGGCAATCAGAGACCCGAATTGATCGTATTATATTATGGTTAATATAAGATTTCAGCGAAATTCTATCACAGTTGTTCAATTTACGTCGCTCCTATTTCAGATAGCGTTTTGGATTAGGCGGCACCTTAGAGCGCATGAAATGTCGAGTAAGATGCACTACCAAACTTCACGGATAGGGCTAACAGAGACCCGATTAGGTCATCTAATATTATGGTTGATATAAGAATTCAGCGCAATTCTATCACATTTGTTCAACTTACGTCGCTCCTATTTCAGATAGCGTATTGGGCTAAGCGGCATCTCAAAGCGCAAGAAATGTCACGTAAGATTCACTATCAAACTTCTAGGGTAGGGGAAACAGAGACCCGATTAGATCATTTTACATTACGGTTAATATAAGAATTCAGCGCAATTCTATCACATTTGTTCAACTTACGTCGCTCCTATTTCAGATAGCGTATTGGGCTAAGCGGCATCTCAAAGCGCAAGAAATGTCGCGTAAAATTCACTATCAAACTTCTAGGGTAGGGCAAACAGAGACCCGAGTAGATCATTTTATATTATGGTTAATTCAAGAATTCAGCGAAATTCTATCACATTTGTTCAATTTACGTAGCTCCAATTTCAGATAGCGTATTGGGCTAGGCGGCACCTTAAAACGCATGAATTGACGAGTAAAATGCACTATTAAACTTCTGTGATAGGGCAATCAGAGACCCGAATTGATCGTATTATATTATGGTTAATATAAGAATTCTGCGTATTTCTATCACATTTGTTCAATTTACGTCACTCCTATCTCATATACCGTATTGGTCTAAGCGGCATCTTAAATCGCATGAAATGTCGAGTAAAATACACTACTAAACTTCTCGGATAGGGCAATCAGAGACCCGATTAGATCATCGTATATTATGGTTAATATAAGAATTCAGCGAAATTCTATCACATTTGTTCAATTTACGTCGCTCCTATTTCAGATAGTGTATTGGGCTAAGCGGCACCTTAAAGCGTATGAAGTGAACGAGTAAAATGCACTATGAAACTTCTATGATAGGGCAACCAGAGACACGATTATATCATTTTATATTATTGTTAATATAAGAATTCAGCGTAATTTTATCACATTTGTTCAATTTACGTCGCCCCAATTTCAGATAGTGTATTAGGCTAGGCGGCACCTTAAAGCGCACGATGTGGCGAGTAAAACGCACTATTAAACTTCTAGGGTAGGGCAAACAGAGACCCGATTAGATCATTTTATATTATGGTTAATATAAGAATGCTGCGTAATTCTATCACGTTTGTTCAATTTACGTAGCTCCAATTTCAGAAAGCGTATTGGGCTAGGCGGCATCATAAAGCGCATGAAATGAGGAGTAAGATGCACTATTGAGCTTCTATGATAGGGTAATCAGAGACCCGACTAGATCATTTTATATTATGGTTGATTTAAGAATTAATCGAGACGTTATCACACTTGTTCAATTTACGTAGCTCCAATTTCAGATAGCGTATTGGGCTAGGCGGCACCATAAAGCGCATGAAATGACGAGTAAAATGCACTATTAAACTTCTATGATAGGGCAATCAGAGACCCGATTAGATCATTTTATATTATGGTCAATATAAGAATTCTGCGAAATTCTATCACATTTGTTCAATTTACGTCGCTGCTATTTCTGATAGCGTATCGGGCTATGTGGCATCTTAAAGCGCATGAAATGTCGAGTAAAATGCACTATTAAACTTCTATGATAGGGCAACCAGAGACACGATTAGATCATTTTATATTATTGTTAATATAAGAATTCAGCGTAATTTTATCACATTTGTTCAATTTACGTCGCCCCAATTTCAGATAGCGTATTGGGCTAGGTGGCATCTTAGAGCGCATGAAATGTCGAGTAAAATGCACTATTAAACTTCTCGGGTAGGGTAATCAGAGACCCGATTGGGTCATCTTATATTATGGTTAATATAAGAATTCAGCGAAATTCTATCACATTTGTTCAATTTACGTCGCTCCTATTTCAGATCGCGTATTTGGCTAAGCGGCACCATAAAGCGCATGAAGTGTCGAGTAAAATGCACTATTAAACTTCTATGATAGGGCAATCAGAGACCCGATTAGATCAGCTTATATTATTGTTAATATAAGAATTCAGCGTAATTTTATCACATCTGTTCAATTTACGTCGCCCCAATTTCAGATAGCGTATTGGGCTAGGTGGCATCTTAAAGCGCATGAAATGTCGAGTAAAATGCACTACTAAACTGCTAGGGTAGGGCAAACAGAGACCCGATTAGATCATTTTCCATTATGGTTTATTTAAGAATTTAGCGAAACTCTATCACACTTGTTCAATTTACGTAGCTCTAATTTCAGATAGCGTATTGGGATAGTATGCACCTTAAAAGCGCATGAAATGACGAGTAAAATGCACTATTAAACTTCTATGATAGGGCAATCAGAGACCCCAATAGATCGTATTATATTATGGTTAATATAAGAATTCTGCGTAATTCTATCACATTTGTTCAATTTATGTCGCTCCTATTTCAGATAGCGAATTGGGCTAGGCAGCACCTTAAAGCGCACGAAGTGGCGAGTAAAACGCACTATTAAACTTCTAGGGTAGGGCAAACAGAGACCCGATTAGATCATTTTATATTATGGTTAATATAAGAATGCTGCGTAATTCTATCACGTTTGTTCAATTTACGTAGCTCCAATTTCAGAAAGCGTATTGGGCTAGGCGGCATCATAAAGCGCATGAAATGACGAGTAAGATGCACTATTGAGCTTCTATGATAGGGTAATCAGAGACCCGACTAGATCATTTTATATTATGGTTGATTTAAGAATTAAGCGAGACGTTATCACACTTGTTCAATTTACGTAGCTCCAATTTCAGATAGCGTATTGGGCTGGGCGGCACCATAAAGCGCATGAAATGACGAGTAAAATGCACTATTAAACTTCTATGATAGGGTAATCAGAGACCCGATTAGATCATTTTATATTATGGTCAATTCAAGAATTCTGCGAAATTCTATCACATTTGTTCAATTTACGTAGCTCCAATTTGAGATAGCATATTGGGCTAGGCGGCACCTTAAATCGCTTGAAATGACGAGTAAAATGCACTATCAAACTTCTATGATAGGGCAATCAGAGAACCGAATAGATCGTATTATATTATGGTTAATATAAGAATTCTGCGTAATTCTATCACGTTTGTTCAATTTACGTAGCTCCAATTTCAGATAGCGCATTGGACTAGGCTGCATCTTAAAGCGCATGAAATGTCGAGTAAAATGAACTACTAAACTTCTCGGATAGGGGTAACAGAGACCCGATTAGGTCATTTTATATTATGGTTAATATAAGAATTCAGCGAAATTTTATCACATTTGTTCAATTTACGTCGCCCCTAT
This sequence comes from Macropis europaea, assembly GCA_916610135.2. Lineage (NCBI taxonomy): Eukaryota > Metazoa > Arthropoda > Insecta > Hymenoptera > Melittidae > Macropis > Macropis europaea. The sequence continues at coordinate 108,662 of CAKAJE020001942.1, forward strand.
TTCAGATAGCGTATTGGGCAAGGTGGCATCTTAAAGCGCATGACATGTCGAGTACAATGGACTGTTAAACTTCTAGGGTAGGGCAAACAGAGACCCGATTAGATCATTTCATATTATGGTTAATTTAAGATTTCAGCGAAATTCTATCACAGTTGTTCAATTTACGTCGCTCCTATTTCAGATAGCGTTTTGGATTAGGCGGCACCTTAGAGCGCATGAAATTTCGAGTAAGATGCACTACCAAACTTCACGGATAGGGCTAACAGAGACCCGATTAGGTCATCTTATATTATGGTTGATATAAGAATTCAGCGCAATTGTATCACATTTGTTCAACTTACGTCGCTCCTATTTCAGATAGCGTATTGGGCTAAGCGGCATCTCAAAGCGCAAGAAATGTCACGTAAAATTCACTATCAAACTTCTAGGGTAGGGCAAACAGAGACCCGATTAGATCATTTTACATTACGGTTAATATAAGAATTCAGCGCAATTCTATCACATTTGTTCAACTTACGTCGCTCCTATTTCAGATAGCGTATTGGGCTAAGCGGCATCTCAAAGCGCAAGAAATGTCGCGTAAAATTCACTATCAAACTTCTAGGGTAGGGCAAACAGAGACCCGAGTAGATCATTTTATATTATGGTTAATTTAAGAATTCAGCGAAATTCAATCACATTTGTTCAATTTACGACGCTCCTACTTCGGATAGCGTATAGGGCTAAACGGCTCCTTAAAGCGCATGAAATGGCGAGTAAAATGCACTACTAAACTTCTCGTATAGGGTAATCAGACACCCGATTAGGTCATCTTATATTATGAATAATATATGAATTCAGCGTAATTCTATCACATTTGTTCAATTTACGTCGCTCCTATTTCAGATAGCGTATTGGGCTAGCCGGCATCTTAAAGCGCGTGGAATGACGACTAAAATGCACTACTAACCTTCTATGATAGGGCAAACAGAGACCCGATTTCATCATTCTTTATTATGGTTAATATAAGAATTCAGCGTAATTTTAGCACATTTGTTCAATTTACGTCGCCCCTATTGAAGATACGGTATTGGGCTAGGTAGCATCTTAAAGCGCATGAAATGTCGAGTAATATGCACTACTAAACTTCTCGGATAGGGCTATCAGACACCCGATTAGGTCATCTTATATTATGATTAATATAAGAATTCAGCGTAATTCTATCACATTTCTTCACTTTACGTCGCTCCTATTTCAGATAGCGTATTGGGATAGACTGCACCTTAAAGCGCATGAACTGGCGAGTGAAATGCAATACTAAACTTCATTGATAGGGCAATCAGAAACCCGATTAGATCATCTTATAATATTGTTAATTTAATAATCCATCGTAACTCTATCACATTACTCCAATTCACGTCGCTCCTACACCAGATATCGTATTGAGCTAGGCGGCATCGTAAAGCGCATGAAATGGCGAATAAAATGCACTACTAACATTCTCGGATACGGCCATCAGAGACCCAATTAGATCATTTTATATTATGGTTAATATAAGAATTCAGCGAAATTCTATCACATTTGTTCAATTTACGTCACTCCTACTTCAGATGGCGTATTGGGATAAGCGGCCCCTTAAAGCGCATGAAATGCCGAGCAAAATGCACTATTAAACTTCTATGATAGGGCAATCAGAGACCCGATTAGATCATTTTAAATCACGGTTAATATAAGAATTCAGCTTAATTCTATCACATTTGTTCAATTTTCGTCGCTCCTATTTCAGATAGCGTATTGGGCTAAAAGGCACCTTAAAGCGCATGAAGCGACGAGTAAAATGCACTACTGAACTTCTTTGAGAGGGCAATCAGAGACCCGATTACATCATTTTATATTATTGTTAATATAAGAAGTCGGCGAATTTTTATCACATTTGTTCAATTTACGTCGCCCCTATTTCAGATAGCGTATTGGGCTAGGTTGCATCATGAAGCGCATGAAATGTCGAGTAAAATGCACTATTAAAATTCTAGGGTAGGGCAAACAGAGACCCGATTAGATCATTTTATATTATGGTTAATTGAAGAATTCAGCGAAACTCTATCACACTTGTTCAATTTACGTAGCTCCAATTTCAGATAGCGTATTGCGATAGGCGGCGCCTTAAAGCGCATGCAATGACGAGTAAAATGCGCTACTCACCTTCTAAGATAGAGCAATCAGAGACCCGATTAGATCATTATATATTATTGTTAATATAGGAATTCAGCGTAATTTTATCACATTTGATCTATTTACGTCGCTCCTATTTCAGATAGCGTATTGGGCGAGACGGCATCTTAAAGCGCGTGGAATGACGAGTAAAATGCACTACTAACCTTCGATGATAGGGCAAACAGAGACCCGATTAGACCATTTTATATTATGGTTAATATAAGAATTCAGCGAAATTCTATCACATTTGTTCAATTTACGTCGCTCCTATTTCAGATAGCGTATTGGGCTAGGCGGCACCTTAAAGCGCATGAAATGACGAGTAAAATGCACTACTAAACTTCTAGGATGCGGCAATCAGAATCCTGATTGGATCATCTTTTATTATTGTTAATTTAAGAATTCAACGTAACTCTATAACATTTGTCCAATTCACGTCGCTCCTTCACCAGATATCGTATTGAGATAGGCGGAATCTTAAAGCGCATGAAATGTCGCGTAAAATGCACCACTAACCTTCTCGGATACGGCCATCAGAGACCCAATTAGATGCTCGTATATTATGGTTAATATAAGAATTCTGCGAAATTCTATCACATTTGTTCAATTTACGTCGCCCCTATTTCAGATAGCGTATTGGGCTACGCGGCACCTTAAGGCGCATGAAATGACGAGTAAAATGCACTATTAAACTTCTATGATAGGGCAATCAGAGACCCGAATAGATCGTATTATATCATGGATAATATAAGAATTCTGCGTAATTCTATCACGTTTGTCCAATTTACGTAGCTCCAATTTCAGATAGCGTATTGGACTAGGCGGCATCTTAAAGCGCATGAAATGTCGAGCAAAATGCATTACTAAGCTTCTCGGATAGGACAATCAGAGACCCGATTAGGTCATCTTATACTATGGTTAATATAAGAATTCAGCGAAATTTGATCACATTTGCTCAATTTACGTCGCCCCTATTTCAGATAGCGTATTCGGCTAGGTGGCACCTTAAAGAGCATGAAATGTCGAATAAAATGCACTATTAAACTTCTAGGGTAGGGTAAACAGAGACCCGATCAGATCTTTTTATGTTAGGATTAATTTAAGAATTCTGCGATATTCTATCACATTTGTTCAATTTACGTCGCTCCTATTTCAGATAGGGCATTGGGCTAAGCGGCACCTTAAAGCGCATGAAATGTCGAATAAAATGCACTATTAAACTTCTACGGTAGGGTAAACAGAGACCCGATTAGATCATTTTATATTATGGTTAATTTAAGAATTCAGCGAAATTCTATCATATTTGTTCAATTTATGTCGCTCCTATTTTAGATAGCGTATTGGCCTAGGCGTCACCATAGAGCGCATGAAATGACGAGTAAAATGCAGTATTATACTTCTATGATAGGCCAATCAGACACACGAATAGATCGTATTATATTATTGTTAATATAAGAATTCTGCGTAATTCTATCACGTCTGATCAATTTACGTAGCTCCAGTTTCAGATAGCGTATTGGGCTAGGCGGCATCTTAAAGCGCATGAAATGTCGAGCAAAATGCACTACTAAACTTCACGGATAGGTCAATCAGAGACCCGATTAGATCATTTTATATTATGGTTAATATAGGAATTCAGCGTAATTCTATCACATCTGTTCAATTTAGGTCGCTCCAACTTCAGATAGCGTATTGGGCTAAGCGGCATCTTAAAGCGCATGAAATGTCGGGTAAAATACACTATTAAACTTCTATGATAGGGCAATCAGAGACCCGAATAGATGGTATTATATTATTGTTAATATACGAATTCTGCGTAATTCTATCACATTTGTTCAATTTATGTCGCTCCTATTTCAGATAGCGTATTCGGCTAAGCGGCACCTTTAAGCGCATGAAATGTGGAGCAAATGCACTATTAAACTTCTATGATTGGGCAATCAGAGACCCGAATAGATCGTATTATATTATGGTTAATATAAGAATTCTGCGTAATTCTATCACGTTTGTTCAATTTACGCAGCTCCAAATTCAGATAGCGTATTGGGCTAGGTGGCACCTTAAAGCGAATGAAATGTCGAGTAAAATGCACTACTAAACTTCTTTGATAGGGCAATCAGAGACCCGATTAGTTCATTTTATATTATTGTTAATATAAGAATTCAGCGTAATTTTATCACATTTGTTCAATTTACGTCGCGCCTATTCCAGATAGCGTAATGAGCTAGGTGGCATGTTAAAGCGCATGAAATGACGAGTAAAATGCACTATTAAACTTCTATGATAGGGCAATCAGAGATCCGATTAGGTCATCTTATATTATGATTAATATAAGAATTCTGCATAAGTCTATCACATTTGTTCAATTTACGTCGCTCCTATTTCAGATAGCGTATTTGGGATAGGCTGCACCTTAAAACGCATGAAATGACGAGTAAATTGCACTATTAAACTTCTATGATAGGGCAATCAGAGACCCGAATAGATCATCTTATATTATTGTGAATTTAAGAATTCATCGTAACTCTATCACATTTGTCCAATTCTCGTCGCACCTACAACCGATATCGATCTGAGCTAGTCGGCATCTTAAAGCGCATGAAATGGCGACGAAAATGCATTACTAACCTTCTCGGATACGGCCATCAGAGACCCAATTGGATCATTTTATATTATGGTTATTTTTAGAATTCAGCGAAATTCTATCACATTTGTTCAATTTACGTCGCTCCTATTTCAGGTAGCGTATTGGGGTAAGCGGCATCTCAAAGCGCATGAAATGACGAGTAAAATGCACTATTAAACTTCTTGGATAGGGCAATCAGAGACCCGATTAGGTCATGTTATATTATGATTCATATAAGGATGCTGCGTAATTCTATCACATTTGTTCAATTTACGTCGCTCCTATTTCAGATCGCGTATTTGGCTAAGCGGCACCATAAAGCGCATGAAGTGTCGAGTACAATGCACTATTAAACTTCTATGATATGGCAATCAGAGTCCCGATTAGATCATCTTATAATATGATTCATATAAGGATGCTGCGTAATTCTATCACATTTGTTCAATTTACGTCGCGCCTATTTCAGATTGCGTAATGGGCTAGGTGGCATCTTAAAGCGCATGAAATGACGAGTAAAATGCACTACTAACCTTCTATGATAGGGCAAACAGAGACCCGATTTCATCATTCTTTATTATGGTTAATATAAGAATTCAGCGTAATTTTAGCACATTTGTTCAATTTACGTCGCCCCTATTGAAGATATGGTATTGGGCTAGGTAGCATCTTAAAGCGCATGAAATGTCGAGTAATATGCACTACTAAACTTCTCGGATAGGGCTATCAGACACCCGATTAGGTCATCTTATATTATGATTAATATAAGAATTCAGCGTAATTCTATCACATTTCTTCACTTTACGTCGCTCCTATTTCAGATAGCGTATTGGGATAGACTGCACCTTAAAGCGCATGAACTGGCGAGTGAAATGCAATACTAAACTTCATTGATAGGGCAATCAGAAACCCGATTAGATCATCTTATAATATTGTTAATTTAATAATCCATCGTAACTCTATCACATTACTCCAATTCACGTCGCTCCTACACCAGATATCGTATTGAGCTAGGCGGCATCGTAAAGCGCATGAAATGGCGAATAAAATGCACTACTAACATTCTCGGATACGGCCATCAGAGACCCAATTAGATCATTTTATATTATGGTTAATATAAGAATTCAGCGAAATTCTATCACATTTGTTCAATTTACGTCACTCCTACTTCAGATGGCGTATTGGGATAAGCGGCCCCTTAAAGCGCATGAAATGCCGAGCAAAATGCACTATTAAACTTCTATGATAGGGCAATCAGAGACCCGATTAGATCATTTTAAATCACGGTTAATATAAGAATTCAGCTTAATTCTATCACATTTGTTCAATTTTCGTCGCTCCTATTTCAGATAGCGTATTGGGCTAAAAGGCACCTTAAAGCGCATGAAACGACGAGTAAAATGCACTACTGAACTTCTTTGAGAGGGCAATCAGAGACCCGATTACATCATTTTATATTATTGTTAATATAAGAAGTCGGCGAATTTTTATCACATTTGTTCAATTTACGTCCGCCCCTATTTCAGATAGCGTATTGGGCTAGGTTGCATCATGAAGCGCATGAAATGTCGAGTAAAATGCACTATTAAAATTCTAGGGTAGGGCAAACAGAGACCCGATTAGATCATTTATATTATGGTTAATTTAAGAATTCAGCGAAACTCTATCACACTTGTTCAATTTACGTAGCTCCAATTTCAGATAGCGTATTGGGATAGGCGGCGCCTTAAAGCGCATGCAATGACGAGTAAAATGCGCTACTCCACCTTCTAAGATAGAGCAATCAGAGACCCGATTAGATCATTATATATTATTGTTAATATAGGAATTCAGCGTAATTTTATCACATTTGATCTATTTACGTCGCTCCTATTTCAGATAGCGTATGGGGCGAGACGGCATCTTAAAGCGCGTGGAATGACGAGTAAAAT